>JANHFP010007180.1:67159-78262 GCA_032468135.1 Calamaria suluensis
GGAAGAGGGCAAACAAGGGCCGTCCTCCCCTTGACTCTTAAGGAAGGTCCGTTGCGTCCGCCCCGAGACAGGCGTCCTCGGCGCTATCCTTGGTGCTGATTTCCCTCCCCCATAAATTCGGCCAAGTTCGGGAACCCTGAGGCTTTCCAAAGGCTTTGAAAGAAAGAGCGGAAGGTTGGCATGATTGTCTCGGTTCCGTTATCTTTGTCGGCCTTGTTTCCACTTGTCTGCTTTTCAAAAGTCCCTGTTTCCCCACCCCACCCCCAAAGCTCAGACCGAGCTTCGGCTTTCCACGAAACTCCTCTCGGCGCCAGGGGCGGCGCTCTGCTCGGTGAGAAGGAGCGAACCGAGGCAGAGGGAGGAAAGCACAAGAGGGAGGCGGATTTATTCCAGCTCTAGTTTCCCCGGATCGTCTCCGCGGCCTTCGATGGCTCCATCGGCAGCCCGGAGAGCTTTGGGGGCCCCAGGAATAAGGGGGCTTCATGGCTGAGCTAAGGAAGGGACCGGCGTCCAGGGGCTGGAGCAGGAGAGCTTTCTAACAATCAGGGTTGCGGAATGGAGGGCGATTATCCCGCTTTTGAAAACCCGCTCTGCGGAGACCTCAAGCACATTTACCAAAGGATCAAAGAGACCTACAAGGAGATCAAAGAAGATCTCACCCCTTACAAGGATGACCGTTACTACAGGTAAGAGGAGGGGAACGGCGCTAGCCAAACTTGCACCCCTGAATCATCTTGGAAGGGAGGCAAAAGAAGCTTTGAGGCATCAGATGGGTGGGCCACTAACTCCCCGCATCCCACCCATCCCGACACATCTGGGATATATACCAGATTAGCAAAGGCCATGCTGAGAGCAGGAGCTTTTTAATGTTCCCTAAGAGGATTGTGTGCATGATGAGTTGGGCCTGTGGGGAAAGGCTCTTCCATTCAAGGTCCAGGGGGGACTGACTAGCGTGACATCAGCAAGCTTCTCAAGCATCAGTGGGCAATTTAGGCAAGATCATATGCTCAGGGACCTTTTCTCATTCTGAGCAGCTTTCCTGTCTTGGTCAGGGTGGGGACCGTGGGAGATGGCGCCTGCAACAGGGTCCTCATGTCAATCTTTGAAAAGCCGCTTTGGTTTATAGTATCATGAAAGCAATTCCCTTTCATTACAAAATGGCTGTCAGGAAAGAGCTCTGATTTCTCCCAGCTGAGTCAATTTATTTTCACTGAAGATTTAAAATATTCCCTAAAAAGGGAAGGCTTCTTTAGATTTCTTGAACCCCAATGGTGATTGAAAAATATGTTCCTTATCTAAATGTTTGGATGATAACCCCAGATTAGAGTTCTGTCTGTGCTTGCCTGTTCTGAAGGAATGTGTATTCTCAAAGCTGGGGTTTAACTTCCCATTAGGTGCATAGAAACTATTGTGACAGAAAATGATACAGAAAACTAGAATTGCCCAGGCCACCTACCTACTATATAGTGTATCCCAGTAAGCAGTTTCAATTAATATATATAGGATCACAGTCTTAATTAAGAATGTATCTCTTGCAGAAGCCAGCCTTATCCCAAAAGTTCCCAAGGTGTCATAACGGAGATAAAAGTTATCGCCTCCTCTTTGCTCTCTCACTGACATTCAGGGGAGGAATATTTGATTTGGAGACAAAGTTCCACTCCCATTGGCCAAAATCTCTAATTATCAAATGTACTAACAATACTCTTGGTGGGAACTACAAGTGAATCAATAGTTATTTTTAGGCCTAATCATAAGATCTTAAAATAAAATTTAGCTTCTATTACTATTTATTAAAATTTAATTTTACATTTATTTATAAATATATTTATTTATATAGATTTAACTGTGCCATGGATCAGTCTTTTTTCTTAAATAGGACCACACTGTAATATTTTTAAGAAAGAAACTCACCCCCCACAATGCTCAATCTTGAGAATGTTAATACAGTGAACTTCTGTATTGGCTGAGTGTTAATGTTGGCCAAAGTATCGTAATGTTTTATAAAGATGTAAATCAGGGATGGGTTTCACTTACCTTTATTACTGGTTCTCTTCTTCTCTTCTTTGTGCTTTGCGTGCTCACAACCAGCATGCTTTATGTGTATGCATGCCAAATGTGTACTCTGCACATGCAGAATAGGGTTGTGACCAGCATGCTTTGCACAGGTGCACACCCAAGGTGCACTCTGTGCATGCTCACAATCATTTAGCAGAGGAGAGGCACGGCAACCAGCCAATTCAGCTGGTGACAATAAAGGAAAATAAAGGTAAAAATTGTACCAGGGTTGGTGGGAGGGCTCAGCTTCTGGATGTTGGTAACTGGTTTGCTGACATCATCCGGTCATCGCTATCGGATCGCGCAAACTGGTCTGAACAGGGAGCAACCCATCAATGAATTGTAAATGCACCAAGTACTTTGTTGCTTGTGGTGCTTGAGATGAAAAAAGGAAATGGCACCTCAGCCTCCCCTGAACTAAGTATGTCACAGTATGCAATACTGGCCATCTTACCTTTTGAGAACAGAAGTCTGATAAAGCATCTAGTCCCTAAAGAACCTACTTACTTTCTTTTAGCTTATTCAAAATCAATTATTTTAGGCAGCTATTGCAGACAGTAAGGAAGATGACATTGAGGGAAATACACAAGAACCATGTCCTAGGGCCTAGGCAAAAATGCCTGAACCATATTTTAAGATTTGATAATATTCAGAAGCAGATCAAACTTCTGAATATTATCAAGATTCATTGAAGTACAAGAAGGAGAGGAGATACAACACAATCAGGATTACATATATCTCAATAACAGTAGTTTTAGCCTTCCTTTAGAGTTGATTTATATTATCATTACATCACCAGGAGTGAAAACATGGGAGGTTTTCACACGTTAGAGACATGGGGATAAGTTTACAATTAAACTTTGGCTTAACTGTGGTTTATTAAATAACTTCCTCTGAGATGTTTCACACACTGTGATAAACAGAAATCATAGTTTACAAAACCTCAACAGGTAGTACATGCAACACTCTAAGCCAGGGCTCTCCAACCTTGGCAACTTTAAGACTTGTGGACTTCAACTCCCAGAATCCCTCTTGCTGGATGGGGAATTCTGGGATTTGAAGTTCACTCATCTTAAAGCGACTGAAGCTGGGGAAAAAATGCTGATCTATATCAGGGGTCTCCAACCTTGGCAAGTTTAAGAGTTGTGGGCTTTGCTGGCTGAGGAACACTGGGAGTTGAAGTCCACAAGTCTTAAAGTTATGCTTAAAATGATCTAATGCAGATTAGAGTCTTACACAGAGAGACCATGCCAGAGGTTCAAGCTAGTTTTTGAAAATGTTGAGGAAAAAGATATTATAGCTCATGAATGCTAGATAATAACAGATCCCACCCAGTGGTGGGTTTCAAATGTTTTTTATTACTGGTTCTGTGGGTGTGGCTTGGTGGGCATAGCATGGCTTGGTTGGCGTGGCTTGGTGGGCATGACAGGGGGAGGATACTATAAAATCCACATACCCTCCCCAAACCAGGGGAAAGTTACTGCAAAATCCCCATTTCCTCCCAATCAGCTGGGACTCGGGAGGCAGAGAATAGATGGGGCCAGTCAAAATTTTTACTACTGGTTCTCTAAACTACTCAAAATTTCCGCTACCAGTTCTCCAGAACTGGTCAGAACCTGCTGAAACCTATGTCTGATCCCAACTGATCCTCTGTGTCCTTAGGTTTGATTTTAATTATTTATGTTTTAATTGTATATGTATATACATATTTTTATGACTGTTAAGACACCCAGAGTTATTCTATGGTAAGATGGGCAGGCAATAAATAAAATAAATAAGGAAAGAAAAAATACCAAAAAGAAGCTAATGTTTAATGTTAAAAGTGAATGTTAAAGAGCCCTTATGGCACAGTGGTTAAAGTGCAGTACTGCAGGCAAATTCAGCCCACAGTCTGGAGTTCAATCCTGGCAGGGCTCAAGGTCGACTCAGCCTTCCATCCTTCTGAGATCAGTAAAATGAGGAACCAGATTGTTGGTGACAACATGCAAATAATTCTTACATGGTAAACCACCAGAAAGTGCTGTAAAGCACTATGGACCAGCATATAAACCTAAACACTATTGGTATTGTTATTAATGTTGATTTTCTTGATTATAGAACTTTGATTATGTTGACCATATGAAGCTGTGAAAAGTCTTTAGGAAAACAAGAATCCCAAAAATTTTAATTTAGAACCTGAGACAGAATAGAAACCATGCTAGATACAGAACATGGCAATAGAGATGGGCTCCAGGTGGCAAAAGTTTAAGACAAGGATATATCCATTCCCTAATTTATTCAGCGTTATATGCTTAATAAAAGCATCAGGAAGGGCATCTGGCCAGAGAATGTTCAATTGCCCCTACTGTACTCTGAATTAAGAGACTATAGGGTTATAAAAAGAAACAAATGTTCAATAAGTATTGAGGTCTACTTCTCTGGAGAAGGCTGTAATGTTGGAAAGGTGGAAGGAAAGAGAAGAAGTGGACAACCAGTGACAAGGTGATGAATGCATGGTGGAAGGTACGAAAAAAATCTGTTGTTTCAAGGCGACAATGTCTAGATGGCATATAATCAAAACTGGAAGAAGCATAATTTTAAACTTAAGTAACAGGCACTATGGTGGCGAAAACTGTGCTGATAGTTGAAACAATTGCAAATGAACCATAAAAATCAAGGTGCACAGTCAAAAAAGTGCATCAGATTAAATAAGGTCAAACTAACGTCAAAATTAGTTTTGAAACCAGCCCAAGAATTGACAATCGAGATGTTGATCTGGTCCTCAGTGTGTATAAAAGAAAAGATACCTTCATCAAGAATCATAAGGTACAACACTTAAGGATAGATAGGCTACAGATATGCAAACCCCTTTATGGATTACTGCCTTGTCGTAGTGAATGAATCAAGGCAAGCTGGATGTGGTCAAACAAGAGATGACAAGATTGAACATTGACATCTTAGGAATCAGCGAACTAAAATGGACAGGAATGGGTGAATTTAATTCAGATGACCATCTGATATACTAAAGATTAAGGGCCAAAGACCACCTAATAATGACAAGGAAGGACTTACTAGAGAAGAATGTAATGCTGGGGAAGATTGAGGGCCAAAGAAAAAGGGGACGTCAGAGAATGGGGTGGCTGGATGGAGTCACTGAAGCAGTGGGCGTGAGCTTGGGTGGACTCCAGAGGATGGTGGAGGACAGGAGGGCCTGGAGGAACGTTGTCCATGGGGTCACGATGGGTCGGACATGAACTCGCAACTAACAACAGCAAACAACAACAACAAGGGCCAAAGAAGAAAGGGACGGCAGAGAACGAGGTGGCTGCATGGAGTCACTGAAGCAATAGGCATGAGCTTGGGTGGACTGCAGAAGATGGTGGAGGACAGGAAGGCCTGGAGGAACGTTGTCCATGGGGTCGCAACGGGTCAGACACCAAAAACAACAGATAAGCAATCAAATCATATTAGGAAACAGTCCATATAAATCGTAAGGATGCAAGCAACAACAAAAAAGTTGGTACAAAATCCTGGAGGATGATGTTCCTTCAGTTGTTCTGAAGGAAGTTATTCTCAGTCTAATTCTTCCTTGAAAATCACAGGCTCCACACCCTACATCCAAAACAAACGATCCGTTCTTTCCGCCCTCCTCCCTCCTTAGAGGTTTTCATTCATATTGCCGGCTGGGGCAGCGATGGAAACCTTTCCGGACAGGGCGCAGCTGCTCCCGCTCCCCCCCCCCCCTTCCAAACAGCGGCTGGGCGGGGCTTCTCCTCGTCTCGTTCCCTCCGCCGGGAGGCAGGGCTGCGGCGGGTGACGCACGCGGAAGGGGTATGAGCAGCTGGCGGGCGGTGCCGCCACCAGGCCAGGTGGCAGTGGAGCGGCCCCTCGGCTGGAGACGAGATGCTGGCAAGGTGAAGGAGCCCTGGTGCGCCTGCGCAGCCTGGACATGGAGCTGTAAGTTGGGGAGGGGCTGCGCTGGAGAAGGCAACGGGGTCTTCCCAGGGAAGCCCCGAGGGGCGGGGGGCGGGTTAGGGAGTCAAGAGGAGCGTTTTGCAGATGCGTCCGCAACTTTGCTCCCGTCCTACTGTGCGCAATATTGAGACCAGGCTTTGCAAAACCTTCCACCAGCCTGATGTGCTCCGGTTACGTTGGAACATAGCGGCCGGAGTTCGTGTCCGGTTCCGACGTTGAGGAGGCAATTAAGGGTCGGAAAGAGCAGTTTGGTAGCTCTGGGCCAATCTTCTCTCCTTGTGATACGGTCTGGAAAGATCATCGGGCAAACCTAATCGATGCTGGATCAGTGTTTCTCAACCTCAGCAACTTTAAGACGTGTGGATTTCAACTCCCAGAATCCCTCATGCTGGATGGGGAGTTCTGGGAGTTGAAGTTCACTCATTTTAAAGCGACTGATGTTGGGGAAAAATGCTGATCTATATCAGGGGTATCCAACCTTGGCAACTTTAAGACTTGTGGACTTCAACTCCCAGAATTCCTCAGCCAACTTTGCTGGCTGAGGAACTCTGGGAGTTGAAGCTCGCAAGTCTTAAACCTGCCAAGGTTGGAGACCCCTGATCTATATAGTACGCTTTCATACAGCATTGGGTTGTAAAAAAGTTGATTTAGCTGTTGGAAAGCAGGCTTGTTTTCGACTTCCATATAGGAATTGAACGGAGCCATAGCTTAAGCTGTCACTGATAAAACCGAACTTATCTGATCATAAGATAATCAGAAAGCAATAGCTTGTCTTATGTAAAACTGTCTGCAATTTGTCGATTTATAATCAGGATAAGAGCTGCCAAGTCAAGAGATGTAATTTCACTGGGAGTTATGAGGTGTGTCCACTTTAATTTTAGAAACAAAGCCCCAGGAAAGATCTCTTCCTCTCTTGTCTGTTGTTGACGTAAGAGGAAGGGACTTCACCTGTGAGGAGCTGTGCTTATGTCTTTATTAAAATTGTGGGTCCTTTTAAAAAGTGTGGATTGAGACATACTGAATGTTGTTTTCCTTTTTTGTACTGCATTTGTTTGCAGAATGAAACACTGTTACTTCTTGGTCCTAAAGCCCTGTTAATGCTGGGGACAGGCAAGGCTAGATATAACTGTGTTCTAAATGTTGGCTACATTACATTATCATGCAAGGACTAGCCGTTATAATGAAAGCAGAGTCTTTTTGCTTTTTACTGAAGGATCTGAAGGCATAATAAGCAAAGAGATCTAGGAACATTCAAAATTCCTTCTAAATTTCTCCTCCTGAACATCAGCACATTATAAAGAAGAAATAGAAGTGTTTGTTTCTACGGTTTTGGGTTTCTTTCTGATTGAAGAACACCTGAGTATCATTTTCTGATTATGCACAGGGACAATGAAAAGGTCACAAATTGGATCAGATGTAGCACTTGCCATTAAGACATAGCCTGCTTGATGTAAACCAGGAATAAAGTAAGCATACATTTCTGAAGGTTGACTTATACATTTGATAAGAACATGCTGCTGTTTAATACAAACACTTCCAAAGTGATGTCCAAAAAAATCCCTTCAAAAACATGAATGAATGGCCACGTACCTCAGGCAGAAATTCTATTGTTTAATTTTGGAATTGGTTATCTGGAAGAAAAAAGCACTCCCACTTCTGATAACATAAAGTTGCTGCTGGATGTTTACCTGTAACCAGTGGTGAAATCCATTTTTTTTAGTACTAGTTCTGTGGGTGTCGCTTGGTAGGTGTGGCAGGGGAAGGATACTGCAAAATCCCCATTCCTACCCCACTGGGGCATGCCCGAGGTGGTATTTGCCAGTTCTCCGAATTACTCAAAATTTCTGATTCCGGTTCTCCAGAACCTGACAGAAGCTGCTGGATTTTATCCCTGCCTGTAACTTACCGAAATTTTTCTCTCTTTTTTTGCAGACTGGCTCCAATGCGATTATATACTCTCTCCAAGCGCCATTTTGTTTTGGTCTTTGTAGTATTCTTTATTTGTTTTGGCTTGACAGTCTTAATAGGCTTTGCAGGTAAGATTTTCACCTTTCCTTCCAGATTTTTTTTTCTTCTTATACTGTTCCTTGGATACATTTATGATTATGTTTCTATGTGCTGACCCAGCCAAATTCAATTATTGGGAAAAAAACCCAACACAAATGCACAAAAACAAAAATGTCTTTATCAAAAAGTTCACACCACTCTTTGAAACCAAAACATAGATAGCCAAATGGAATAATTAGCAGCAAGAATGTTGGCTGCAACTCAGAAAGTAAATATCACAAACGAAAGCTGGTCAGGAAGCAGAAGCAAGACATGAGCAAGTCTCTAGAACAGAAACATGGTTTGATCCCAGCAAAGCATCCCACCCATTCTCTTCCTTATAAGGCTTTTCCCCTGATTAATGTTTGCTCAGGTGCAAACGTTCCTGATGTCTCTTTACCCGACATCGCTCCCTAGCATCTGCCAGAGGAACTGCTTCCTCGTCTCCCTCTGAGTCCTCAGCTAATTGGTCCTCAGCTGTGGGGGATAATTGGTCTGTGACATCATCCCCAGCCAAGTCAGTTAACCCCTCTGTGTCTGAATCTGACTAAGGCTGAGGCACGACAGAACCTGGGGAGGGTGAAAGCAGCCTTTCCACACACACACACACACACACACACACACACACCCGAGACCTTCAGGAGGCTGGAAACAGCCTGTTTCCTGACTTCCAGTGGGCCCAGAAAGCCCAAGCTTGTGTGCCCACCTATATGGCTCCATGTGCCACCTGTGGCACACGTGCCATAAGTTCATTATCATGATCTTAGAAGGTCCAAAAGCATTGTTTGGGCTGTAACAACAGATGGATAGAAGCCTCTTTCCACTTAATGGTGATATTGGCCTTGCTGTAGTGGATGGGTTGGCTTCAACTGTATTAAAGAGTTTTTTTTATTTTGAGGCACAATGCAAGGCAGGGGGACTTGGCCCCTAGCTATGTAGTTCCTCCTTGAGGGCTTAAACTATAGACAGAAGAATTCAGACTATGGGGTCTAGTCCAAACAGTCAGGGTCAAATTTATAGCAGGCTTCATTGGCTGATTTAAATTTCTCTTTAAAATATATCCTTGCTCTTATATTCAAGGGGATCAGGACTAATGAGATTTGTAATCCAATTATCATGTTGCCTATGTGTTAGCTCTATTGTTGCACAAAGGAAGTTTTATCCCTATAGGCAGTACTGACATTAAATCTTAGCAAAAGGTTATATTTGAAAGTTGGAGCAGGAGTGAAATAAGAATTATCTCATAATTTGTGCTGCGTAGTAACTCCATGCCTTCCCCAGTACTGCCATTTTAAGAAGGTTTTTTCCTTCATAAGCCTAAATGGGTGCAATAAGGGGTTTTCAGGAGTGATTATTTTAGGACCAGCTAAAAAGGGTTGTGGGAGGCTGATAAAATTAATTACATAGAAAACATATTTGTCCTGAATTGGTCTTAAACTATAAATGCAATCACACTGAAAATTTAACCAGACCCAGTTTTCTCTTTCTCCAGAAAGAAAATCAAAAACTTTTGAAATGACACTTCTAATTCGCTAAGACTTATAATGCTGCCTTGGAAACCTTTTATTGATGCTAAGGTTATGCTTTCATTTTTTTTGAAAGGCAATATTTAAAAACTTTCAATTTAAAAAAAATCAAGTTTTATACTGTATGACTCTCATGCAGGGAATAATGGAAAACAGTTTAAACTGAAGCACACAATCAGTAAAAAGGATGGGATTGTTTTCAGTTTATCCTTTAAACTAAGAGTGAACAATTGGTGGCACATTAGCTACAGGGAAATCCCTTGGCATGTTTTGCAGTTCCTGGAGACCTCAAGATTGATTGGTGAAATCAGTTCAGGCATTACTAGTTTGTTCCGTTATACATTTCCAAATTAAATAAATAAAGTCTAAAATAGTCCTGAAAAGTCACATATCCTATTTTCATCACCATCCTAGCATCTCACTTATATATACGCACACAATACATAAATACCAAATTATTATGACAAACATGAAAATAGCATGCTAAAGCTTTACAGCATCATTACTAACTAATAATTCCCTCCTTACATAACCACAGTATTGTAATTAAAAACTACAAAATAAAGTACTATTTTGGAACAATGTTATTTTGATTACTTCAGCTTTTTATATTGGATGAGATAATGCCTTGAGGCTTAAGAAGTATAACCTGCAAAAACTGCTATTCATCTATGATGTTTTCTCATGGCAAGCTAAGTTTCCTATGCTGCTCCTGGCTTATTTTTAAACTAATATCAGAAATTCTAGTCAGGATTTCTATCCATTGACAGCAATATTGGGTTGCCAATCAGTCCAAAATAGGACAATTGTATGATCTGATTGTTCATTCCCCTGCTACTTGTCTCCCCACCTCTGCAATAAAGAGAAGCATTACTGGATGGTCATGCTGTTCATCTGCTTTTCCTTTTCTTTCAGAAATTAGTCCTGCCTCACTAGTCCCGTCTATTTGCTTTCTTCTTGCTTATCTGCATTTCTCTGCTATATGAACCTTTGATTCACCCTTTTTTAATTTGTTGTAGTTTTCTTTGAAACTCCCTAAGAACACTGCACTTATGCAGTGAGGCTGTGGACTGATCCAATGCTGCTTTAATAAATATATTTGCTGGAGTCTTCTTATTTTTCTATCCTTTCACTGCTAGCAGCTCTTTCTTTATGAATTTGAGGTTATGTCCTTGTCTTTGTTTTTTTCTTTATAAGGTACAAAACAAGGAAAACTACTGTCCAAAGAAGACAGAAGAAGGAGAGCAAGTTTCAAAAAAAAATATGTGGAGAAACTGAAGTGTGCTTAATGGAAATAATGAGGATTGAACACAGTGGCAGTTTTTACTGCGTTGGCTGGGAAATTACTAACCAATCATAAAGTCATCCTTGGATAAACTGCTAGGTTTAAAAAATACTTTTTAATGAGAGGATGGATCAGAGGTGGAGAGAGTGGAAGGGGAGAGGATAGGAGGGGAGGGGTGAGAGGGCAGAGAGAGGGGGGAAGGGAGGCTAGTCTTCTGTGCTAGTTGGGGATGCTATT
>JANHFP010007180.1:85351-97204 GCA_032468135.1 Calamaria suluensis
AAACTGCTAGGTTGGCAGAAGCTGGGACAAGTAACGGGAGCTCACCCCATTACACCGCACTAGGGATTTGAACCGCTAAACTTGCCGACCTCCTGATCAACAAACTCAGCTGCCTTACCTGCTGAGTCACTGTGTCCCTAAACAATAAAGCTAGTATATTCCAGAATTTAAATTGTGTGGAATTATAATATTTCTGCCGCTTATGTGCAACGTATCATTTCTTAAATATGTTTGGACAGGAGTGACTATGAAGAAATGCCACTTCAGAACGGTCAGGCTATCAGAGCCAAATTCAAAGAGGAATCGGACAGCGATTAAATTTGCACAGGAGCAGCCCAGAATATGGAACAAGAGAAATGTTATCTTCCCTACAGTCAAATGAACCTTGCTTTTGTTGGAAAATATGTCCTTTATTCCAGTCATTTTGTGTTTACAAAATTAAAATGGATGGGAGTGAGAAATGAATGTTTAGTAACACTTAAAGAAACTTGTGGTTTATCCACCCCTTCTCATAAAACTCAATAGCAAGAGGATGCATTCACAGACAGAATACTTGTGGAATTATTAAACCAAATGTATTAAATCAATACATTTTGGGGGAGCCCTTTCTTTTATGATGGATTAACAATTGGATAGTGCATTTCCTAATTGCTTCATTACTAATATAAGAGAATATTTGCAGCTCAGGGTTGAACTGTTTGGAGTCTTTGGTGCTCTCTGAGCTTGGTTGTTCCTTACCCTTACATTTCCCTTACCCTTACATTTCATTACTCAATTAGATAACATGTTCAGTACTAAAAGGGAGTAGGATTTGTTCTGTTTATATATACATGGTGGTGGATTGTCCTGTCATTGTTGGTGGGAGTGCTGCTTTCTTCTTGATTGTTCCTTGATTAGGCTGTAGTTTACTGTTTTGATTACTATGCTTCGTTACTATTTATGACTGCGCTTCGTTACTATTTAAATTCGTTACTATTTAAATGGCAGCAATACTCTGCATTTTAAAAATGCCAAAGTAATTTATCATGAAGTTGCATATTGTAGCATCAGGACAAAACACCATCTCCCAACTTCTCTGGATTCCAAAGTTAGATGGAAATTGGGCTGGTCTTCTTGGCTCTGAAGAAAAGAGCAAAATATTACCACAGGCATGCAGTAATGACATACTCCGGAACTCCCAATAATTCAATACATACTGTAACTGGTGTCTTGAATTCATAACACTGAAATTTCTTCCTGTTGTTTTCTACTGTGGACAATTGATTACCACAGCAGCTTATTCTTTTGAGATACCAGTGTAGTTGCGTTGGTTTAGAACAGAGGTTCCCAAACTTGGCAGCTTGGCAGCTGTGCTTGGCAGCTGTGCTGGCTGTAGAATTCTGTGAGTTGAAGTCCACAAGTCTTAAAGCTGCCAAGTTTGGGAACCTCTGGTTTAGAGGGCAGGACAAATTTATCTTAAAATAATTTATCTTAAAATAATGCTAGCATTTAAAGTGCATGGCAATAAAAGCAAAGCCTTCTGCTGATGCTAGATTTTTTTAAGGGAACATATATCACATACTCTTCCATCAGAAAAACATTCTCAATATTTTAATGAATTGAACATTATTAAGTACATTATTAAGTATAGTTTAGAAGAACACATTAAATGTTAAATATGATGGCTACTGAAATGAGGACTTGCTCATTTTATAACCTGGTAGGATCCAAAATGGTGGTTGATTCATTTTTATTGGATGAACACGCCATTGGCAGAGTTAGAACTTTCAGATTTGAACAGGAGCAACAAAACTCTGGAAGGATTATGAGTAAAATATGGTCATGTGACATTCTCTTAAGACTAGCCTTTGCTTCATGGCTGCTTTATGCGTGGGCTATAATGTGGAATTAATTGCTCCTATTGTACACAGTATTGTTCCTATTTTTTGTTCCTTATATGATATATAAGAATTAAAGCCCTGTTTAAATTGCAGGTAAAATTAAATGCATCCCCAGTGTTCACCCTTGAGTTTTGATAGTAATTTCTTGCTGTAGGTCTTGTTCTAAATTCAAACTTCAGAAGCAGCCTAATTATTTAATTCCAAAGCCTCAATTAGAAAGCACTTCCCTTTGTGCAGAGGGGAGCTAGTATTTTCCACTCCAACACATGCAAATCTGATGGTTCTTCAATGCATGGAAGAAATTATAGTAAATAGATGCTTAATAGGCATACATACCCAAGTATGTAATAAAAACTGAAATAATCCAAAACTATTAATCCGATAGACTCATTTTTCTCAGTTACTAAAACACAGATACCTAAAAAGGATGAAGTGCTGGTTGCAGGTCAATATTCCCTCTGTATAATTATGTGATCAGCTCAGTTCTGTACTGTGTACTACTTACTGTAAATCATGTCTTTGGTGTATGTGAAAAGTCTAGTTTTTCTTTATGGTAATATTTTAAGTGTGCCAAGCTTATAGTGTATAAAATGATAAGACTGAATATCTTCCTCTATTTTTTTGTATTGCTGACTCATGAAAAGATGTTGATTTTTAAAAAGTATATCTTGTTTTATGTTATTTCAAGTTGCTTTTCTAAGGTTTGCATTCAATTTGTGCAAAAGGGTAAAAGAAAAATCTGTGGTTTCCCTAATCTGTCTCTGAGCACATTTGAAGTTGGTGACAGGGAAAGCTATAAAGACTCTTCTGTGTATTTTTAATTCAATGCTCCTAACGTTCGTTTGACCGTTGGCATTTCAGGTGTTTCATTTTTGACCTGGTAGTGTTAGCTGTAAGCTAAATATCATTGAAGTTGCCTGCACCAGTTCAACCAACTGAAAATGTCTAGCAAACATAATTCTATTTCCAAAATGTTTTGATCCTTTTTCCTATTTTCAAAATGTTTGTCTGACCATTTGATATTTTCAGTATATAACTAGAATTTATCCTGGATTTACTACTTTAAGGAGCCATTGTCAGCAAGAAAATCAAGCACTTTCTTAAATCTCTTCCACTTAAAACAATGATTAGAATTGTTACAGGTAGTTTTCAACTTAATATCATTCATTTAATGACTATTCAAAATTACGATGGCACTATAAAATTATAACTAGTCCATCCACTTGCAACTGTTGCAGTAATCACAATTTGCAATCTTCCCAGCAAGAAGCCAATTGGGGAAGCTGGATTCACTTAAAAGCTACATGGTTCACTTAGCATCCAGTGATTCCCTTAACTACTGCAGCAAAAACAAAGGGGCCAAATTGAGCACAACTCACTTATGGGGTCATAAGTCAAGGACTACCTGTACACCATTTATTTTATATAATTTTGTAAATTGTAAACTTATGAGTTAAAAGTTTTCTGATGAATTTGCCTCTGGATTAGTTTCTTTAAATAATTTAGTATATAAGAGCTGTGGTGGTACGGTGCCTAAAATGCAGTACTACAGGCTACTTTTGCTGCTGGTGGCCCAGACTTTTGGCAGTTTGAATCTCGCCAGCTCAAGGTTGACTCAGCCTTGCTGTTGGTAAAATGAGCAGCCAGATTTTGGGGGCAATACGCTGACTCTGTAAACTGCTTAGAGGGCTATAAAACACTGTGAAGCGGTATATAACTCTAAGTGCTAGTGCTATAGCATGGGATGAATTAGGCATCTCTTCCCCTTCTTTTGTTCATGTTTGAAAAGAGGCAAGTCCAATGGTGATCGCTTTTGTAAGGAACAAGTGTATAATTGCCTTTTTCATATGTAATGTGATATTTTTCAGTTTTGTAAAACTGAGAAGGAAATTTACAAATACATACAAAATAACATCTAGCTCGGAAAATCCAATAAAGATGAGTGCTGCTGCTCCTTTTTGTATCTCACTTATTGAAAATTGAGACTATTTTTCAGGCACATTATTAATCACAGAATACTTTTGAGTGTACAGTATACAATGGTGTAATGAGACAGGATCTATTTCATACTTTTAGTTAAGGGAATACTGAGAGAGAACTCTTTCAGTTAAGAAGATTCACTTGGACAATATATTTTCCCAGTATGAAGCTATGGAGATATTAGTAAAAGAGGGTTTTAAATATTACTCTCACTTACAGCTCTCATGTTCTTTGGGGTGGGTGGAAGGTGGTTCTCAGTATAAAATGGCTGATCAGTATTATGGGTACATGATACCATCCCTTAATGTACTTAATTTTTAGGTGGACTCCAATAATTCTGATGTTAGCGGTAGAAATTTTACTCCTTTCCAAGCCTGAATATTTTGTTTTAAAATGTCCTCTGACAATGCCATGTTTTTTTTTGTGAAAGCAGCTGCTCTTTTAGGAAATCAACGATTGGATATACTAACCTGATTAAACCAGGAAAGAAGCAGATTGTTTCTTAAGGCAGGGAGATAATGTCATATTATACTGCCACAAAGCCAATCAAATTTAGCTTTTATTAACGAATTTAACATTTTCATAGAAATATTTACAAAGGATCAAATGGAGGCTTTTTCAATACCACCAAGAACAACTTAAGAGTTACCATTAGGTGTAACATGTTGGAAAAAATCAATTCTTTTAATGGTGATTTTAATTCCAATTTTGTGCATGTTTATTCAGAAGTACAAGCTATTAAGCTTTAGGGTCACATTTGATATAAAACCTAAGGAAAAAAATACCTGAGATTGTGCAATGATTGCACATTAGCTCTATGGCTCTTTTGTTGTGTTTGTCGTCTTATTCTCCACCTTTGCCAATATGGGAAAATCCTTTCAGCACTATTCAACAGATTTCAATATTTTTAAACAGCTGTGTAATGAGGTAAATATAGAAAAATTTATATCAAAATGTGGCTACTGCTTTTTCAAAATGGCTATGTTAATGAGTACATTTTGCTTGAAGAAGGGATATGCATGGTTTATTGTAGTGTGTGATCTCTGGGCTTCTGGGAATCTGCTGTTTGTAATTATGGTGAGGTTTGGAATATAAAACAGAATTTTCCCACAGCATAAAAGTAACATTCAATGTAATGTAAAGGTTTTTTTTTAAGCAAATACTAGAAATAGTGCAAAATAAAAATTATGAAATTCAATTTATTCATAATAAAATTTTATACTGAACTTGTGTATTAATGTCAATTAGCCTTTCTTTGATTTTGCCCATGCTTTACAGGGGAATGCTAGCCAAAACAAAATACCCAGAAAGCTAATGAGATTAAGGAATGATGATACTCTTTCAGAACTTTAGCATTTTAAATAACTGTCTATTAAAGATGGGGCAAAGATACCTTCAAATCAAACTCAGTTCCTGGTGATCACATGAACATACCAGTAATATATTTTTTTTTAAACAAAGATGGGACTTCTATTGAGGACCCCAAATACTATCCTGGCCTCAAATCTGTTTACTTTCAAAAACCAGCAAAGGTCAGCCACTGCTGCAATCATGACATTATCCTCAGTTTTAGAAATGAACATACACATATTCAGAGCTTCAATAATTTAATAAACAAACAAATCTAGAGTGAAAATCAGTCTTACCCACACAGGTGGAGTAAAGCTATAGAAGTGCAGCAGGTTTCAGGTTTTAGCACCTTGAGAAAAAGTCCTTAAAGTGTTAAGACAGAGTTTGGATGTGAACAAGGGATCATGCTTATATAACAGTACTGAAATTTCTCTTCTGTTTTTTTCCTCAGAAAGAATGGGGAGTTCTTAGTTATTCACCAAATTCAGTTTTAGCAGACTTAAAGCAATGACAAGATCTGAAGAATTTCAAGGCAATTATATTGCAAGTCCAAAGGCACTGACAATACAGTACATAGTCTTGTTCTCCCATCTTACAGTGCAGGCTCCTAAAGCAAAACACAAACACCAGCAACCAGTTAGTCACATAAACACAAGATATAGATTAGTGCATCTATTCTGTAATCCAGGCATTTAAATCTGAGGTTAAAGCTCTTCATAGGTTTGACTAGTACTTATAGTATCTACTGTTATTTAAACTGGAAGCACACCCATTCACAGTTTCCTGTACTGCCTATTTTGAACAGCAAGGGAGAATAAGCCATTGCACCCATGAGTCATTATCAGGTGAATGCACTAGAACCATGTTTGTAAATGCAATTAAAATTATTTTACTGAAAAGAGCTTCCAGAATTATACATTTTTTTCTGAAAAAAATTCAGAAACACTAATTTTGAAAGTTTTATTACCATCAGCGGCATTGTCCCAGAAGCAAGAGTTTGCAGTGTGAAGTCCAGCACCGTTTTTTTGCATAATCACACAGGTCACTAGAAATTAGAGTGTCAAAATACTGTTAGAAAAAAAGCATTTGTTCATGCAACACAATTATATCTGATTTTGCAAAGGATATAGAGTACATGAGGTATGACCACAGGTGTTCAGACTAATTACTATCAGAATCTCCCCACCTTTAAAATTTCAAGCCTTATTTTTTATGAAAAAAATAAAATTTCTGAAAAATACATAATTAACTTACCAACATATTTGAATGGTTTACCCAGTTTTGTCAATGGACTTAAAATCTGCTCCACAACAGTTGTAGTCCATTGGTTCACCTTGCTATGCTGATATGCATTGCCACCTATTGTTCCTTCTATGGCCTACAGGTAGAAAAAGATTTAATGTAGACCACAAATTCCCATAGTTCTATGTTAAAATTCATACATCAACCTCAGAAATTAGGATTGGCATGCGATCATTTTCTTCCCCATTAATTCATTTTTTTACAGAGAGAGATGTATACAACCTTGAACTTTTATTGTGAGAATGAACTCTCCATATCCATGGCACTAGAGGCAGGGAGAAACCCATAGATAACTGCTACCTTAACAGTACTGCCATTAAAACTTCAAGAACAAAGAAGATAACTGCAATGTAATTGAAAGAAGCAGGCAAAAATAGTGGATTAGCTGGCCATTACAGAGCCATCATGCTTATTTGGGCATAAGCAATGCTGTACAAAACCAAATAGGGGGATCATCTTTTCTCTTCTTTTTAAAAGCTGACCCGAGAGGGGAAACTCACCTCTCAACTGGTCCCTCAGAATTCTCTGAGATTCAGTTGCTCTTTGCCTGCTATTTGGAGGGACAAGTCAAACAAGCTTTCCTTTAAACCTTCCATCACCTGAAACTCCTGATGTGGAATTCCCCCACATTCACGAAACCAGTTAGAAGCATTGCTCCTACCTATGTCACTTGCCAACTATAAAAAAGGAATTGGTTCATTTGAGTACATTTATCAAATGCAGTCAGAGGGCTGTGAAAATATCTTGCAGACCCACACATCCTGGACATAAACTGTTTCAACTTCTACCCTCAAAATGATGCTATAGGGCACTGCACACCAGAACAATTAGACACCAGAACAATCCACCCGAATGCCATCACTCTGCTTAACAACTATTTCCCACAACTGTCAAATGATTTACTATGACTGTATTACTCTTATTCTTCTCTTATTTATTAGTATATATCCTCCCACTTATTACTATAACCATGTTATTTGTATCTTTTAATTATTTTTTATTGTTTCCTAGTACAATTTGATAGCTTATTAGTAACCTTGACTATCACTAAGTGTTGTATCTTTTTATTCTTGATGAATGTATTTTATACTCCTTATGTACACTGAGAGCATATACATCAAAGACAAATTCCTTGTGTGTCCAATCACACTTAGCCAATAAAGAATTCTATTTTATTCTATATCACAATACAGCCCAGTTTTGTCAGAAGATACACATGCAATTATGCAAGCAAGGAACTGTCACTTTGAAATTCCTGCAATTCAACATATTGATGCTTACATCCCATCAATTAGGAAGCTTATGCAAGAGATTCTTGTTTTAGTATGCAAATCCCATTCCACCCTCTTGCCTCCCCTTAACTAGCTTCCACTAATAACAATTCCATTTGTCTGGTTATTAGTGCCTATATGGCATAGGGCCTGATTATTTGAATGGTTGCTGTCTCCCAAATATTTGCCTGGTCAATTTGAACGTAATCTATAAGGACCCTGGAAGCATGCCCTGTCTATAGCAGTGCCTACCCCCTGTAATGAGATTCTCTCAAGATCCTGATAGCCCCCAGTCTGTTGTTGAACAGGGACAGCTCTTCCTTCTTTCCATCCAGTCTGTAATTCTTGCCATCTTTCATTTTAACTATTGCTATGGTAATTTCTTTGTTTTGTATACAATAAGATTCTTAGCAGTGGGAGAGGTAAAACAGCATAACCTACTACATCAACCCAAATAGGATTATTCTTATTCTCTTCAAATGAAATTAAACATTTCTATTCTAGTCTTAATGCAGACCAGCCACAATTAATCCCCTCTTAAAATAAAATGGGTGTTATCAGGGCATGCTTACATAGAGATTATGTTTATATATTTAACATGTGTAGAGCCTTTGACAGTCACTCACTGCATATTATCAAGCCTTAGTTATTAGGGGTATTTTTACTCCTGAAGGATTTTTAAAATTAGCAAACTATTACTGAGGAACATTTACATTTGATAAGCCTTGGAATTCACAGAAATGAGTTGTCTCAGATATTATTTTTATAGATTTAGTGAATTATTAATTATAACTTAATTTTAAAAAGGATGTCTTGTGCTTTCTGTATTGTAATGCTTAATATAACAGGGCATGTCCTAAGCTTCCTCTGAATTGTTAGGGCAGTTGCTATAACAAGAGATTAGCAAATAAGACACCGGTACCTTGACAACTATTAATCAGACTATAATCTCTGCTAAAATATTGAACTACATAGATACTATATTAAAAGTTTTGAAGCAGAAAATGGTTCCATTCCAATAGCATAAACTGGAAGGTATAATTTTTGCATTCCATCAATAAGGATTTAGACTAAACTATCCAAAAGGAAGGGACAGGGTGGCTCAGCAGGTTAGACAACTGAGCTTGTTGATCGGAAGGTCGGCAAGTTCAGTGGTTCAAATCCCATTACTTGTCCCAGCGTCTGCCAACCTAGCAGTTTTGAAAGCATGCAAAAATGCAAGTAGAAAAAACAGAAACCACCTTTGGTGGGAAGGGTAACAGCGTCCCATGCGCCTTTGGCATTTAGTCCTGCCGGCCACAGGACCATGGAGACATCTTCGGACAGCGCTGGCTCTTCGGGTTTGAAAGAGAGATGAGCACCGCCCCCTAGAGTCGGAAACGACTAGCACATATGTGCGAGGGACACCTTAACTTACTATTCAAAAGGACAGTAATAATTTTATTACAAAATAGTGAACTGAAATGGATAAGGAGGAAAAGGGTGTACGTGGACAGCAATAACTTGAAGACACTGAAAAACTGGCTGTGGAATTGGGAATCATGGCTAAAGAGTTTGTCAAATTTTTTGCCTAAGTATGGATTACAATTTATGCCATGGAAACAAAGCTCCACATACAAGAAAAAGATTTGTCATGATCTGAGAAATGTGTATCATGATGTCTCATCCATGAGACACACATGAAAAAAAGATTCTATAGTTACAAGTTGCTAACAATTTGTTGCTGAAGTTGAGATTTAATAGAGCAAAATAGTTTCTTCTGCCTGAGTGAGCTACAAGCATGGAAATCAATTTATTCCCACCACTATTTATCTAGATTTAATAGGTTACAAATTGTTAGAGGCCAGGTCTAATTACATGAGACAAAGCCCTGAGCTGGATATACTTAACCATTTCAAGCAATAGTAAAAAATTTTATGAATGCAGTTCTCTTAGGACATCAAAAGATACATATTGGTTGGGATTCAGAAACACCTAGGCATGTGTCCATGAAGTTATTTTTCTGTGTTAACCAATTTTATGCAAACATCAACAATAAGTCAGAAAAGTTGTTTAGAAATTGAACTTCTGATGTTCAGAGTTCCCCTTTTCTACTTATTCTGGGCTATTGCTGCCTGGCCTCTCCTCCAAAGAAATGAGAAGGTAATAGAGAGCTTTAAAGTCCACCTAAAATGTCATTAAGAAGGAATACCCACGGGATTGCCAGTTTCTATCTCATTGTATGCGGCTACTTTTAAACTCTGAAAACCCACTCCTGAAGTTAAGTGCTCCGTAAAAAGGGAGCTTGATGCAGTTAAACTAGGAGTCCATCTCCATTTGCACAAACCTTTTCTAAATACACTAAATATTGTTATGAAAGCAGCTTATTTACTTTGATTTAATTCCTAATGTTTTTATTTAGGAACCCTGTAGCATCACTGGAAAGTGGTTTTACAGTTAGGACTATTATGAAGCCAAGTTATAATTTCTTTTGCAGTATCTCAAACGAAATAGCTAAAACTGTACTGAAATTTATGGGATTCTATACAATGTGGCACAATGTAAACTGGACTTTGCTACCATTAGATGGATTCAGTGCTGATTGAACAACTGTTTCATTGAAGGAACTTTGGCCAGGATCATGTTTCTTCTTCTTGCCTGTGACTGGTGATGGTGGTTACTTCAGTCTTATAATTCCTGCTTTAAAAGCAGTGGAAACCATAATCAGGGTGTGTCCAATTCCAAGTGGTGTGTGGGTTTTAGGCCTACCCAGAGTAAGATGCCCTGGTAATTACAACCCACATCCTGATTATTATTTGGCTAGAATGCTGCAACATATTGACCAGCCATTAGAGATTGTCTGGAAGTTGCAGCATCTTCAGAATCTGTGAGTCAAACTAGAAGTAAAGCAAACCCACTATTTTTGACATGTTTACTAAGAAATATTCCTATGATTATGCAAGGTTTTACTCCCATTAATAAGCAGGCTTGTACTTAAAATTAGGTGCAATGTTTGTTCCTCAAGCTGTAGAAGTGATAAATTCTTCTTTTGAAGGGAGATACAGTGTCATGCAAACAGCTGTTTGGTACAATGAAAATATAAACTATTAATAAAGTTAACTGGCAGAACCACCTTCTTAAAAAAAAATCGGCTGAAGAACACAGATGTAACAATGATGCAAGATCATATTAATGTACAAGGACTTACCTCTTTTATAATGTTGCTTACTTCATCCACAATAAATGCAGTCTTTTTTTAAAAAAAGCAGAAATATTTAAATTACATTATGCAAAACTGAAAAGTGTCACTACAATAAATACTTCACTCATTCAATTGACATAAGATCATAGATCTGAGCACATACAGCTTATTTTTACTTAACAGGCTGCATCACTTTCTTAGCCTCTCACAAAGAAGCAAGGAGCAAGATGCTCCATGTTTCCTTAAGTATACAAATGACTAGATATGGCAGTATAATAGTTAACAATGGCAATGGTCCTCCAGAGGCCCCGGTTCTTCCCCACCAATTATTGACCTATAATGAGGGCTGAGAGGATGTTTGATCTGCCATAGGGGTGGGGGGAAAACACACTTGTTTTTAGTCACCTTTTTATGGATTGTTCTGTGCTGGCCTGGCTAGAATCATTTTATGAGATAGGTGGCCATATAAGTCGTATAAATAAAATTTAAAAATAATGCCTAATAAGTGCAGACATCAATAACAGAAAAAGGGTGATTCTCTCATCCAGGCAACAATAATTTTCTGTAGGCATCATGGCTGCAACCTAACGGGTCCCCTGCTTGCCCAACAGAGTTATGGCCCAATTCATTGGGAGGGAGGACTGGTTTTATTTATTAAATAAATAAGCAAACTCCATTGGTGGTAACCACGCTGAATTATATATTTACAATTGAAATTTATATGTGTGTGTGTATTGTTGGTTAAGTGTTTTCTGCTGATATTTTTAAAATTAATGGAGGCCGGTATAGATCTATACTGGCCTCCCTTAATCTTAAAAATATCAGCAGAAAACAATTAACCAACATATATACGGCACAATGTTGTCGCTAATTTCTGCCTGGATAGTCT
>JANHFP010007180.1:116234-131545 GCA_032468135.1 Calamaria suluensis
GGAAGGTAAATAGAACAGCGGGGGGGGGGGGACGGTAAATAGAACAGCGGGGGGAAGGGACAACTGTGCTGTGCTATTTAGATTCATTAGAAAGAAGCACATTTCCTGCTTTCTAGTGATTTTAAATCGCGTGGCACAGCTAATCATTGAAAATACTGGTTCGGAGGAATCAGTAGCTTTTTTTTTTTCTACCGGTTCACCTGAACTGGTAGTTTTTATCACTACCGGTTCACTCGAACTGGTGTGAACTGGTAGCTTTTCATCGCTGCCTGGGATACCTCTAAAGTAGAGTTTTTCAATATGTCTTCTATGAAGCACTAAGCTCCTACAAGAACTGAGATTCCATGAGAGATTTTCCATGGACAAATGAAAGTTTGTTCAAATATATCCATTTTTCTGTTTCAAGAGCTTTATCTCTTGATCCAAGACCAATTGGAAAGATGACTGATCCAAGGTCACTAGGCTAGCTTTGTGGCTAAGGTGGGACTAGAATTCACAGTCTCCAACTTCTACCCTGATGCCTTAACCACTACACCAAACTGGCTCTCTAAACTAAATGATAATATTATAGTATTGATATATTTTAATAGGGCTGTTTTTGTTTCATAACATGCATACAAGAATATTATACTTCAAATGCTGCCAGCTCAGCCTTGCAAGTATTATAACAATTATAACTTTTAGACTTACAATTATGAACATACCAAATTGACTTTTTTTAAATTCTCTTGACTTTTTTCCTCTCTAGAAATCTCAAAATCACAGAATGATATGGCCAATGAGAACTACTTTCTCAAAGCAAATTATGGGCCAGACAACGATCTAGTGAAGGATAGGAGAAGCCTATCTGATACAGCTATTGATATTTCAACTAGGGTATGGTAATGTTGAACGATATTAACTATGCAATATATTAATGGAATGTTGGGTATTCTGTACTTGAATCATGATCAGTTAAAAACTGATCATTATAAATGATCAGTTTTAATGAAAAAGCACAACACATTCTGTGAACTGAATACATTCTGCAAAGTACATAAAGCTGTAATCATATTAGTGTATACTTTGAAACCATAGTTTATTCTCCTCCCCAATTACAGATAGGAAGGAGAAGCATTCACACGGAGCTTCCAGTTCTACAATGTCTCCATTAACCTCAGACTGTCCATGAATTCACTTGCACTCAATTGACAAATATGGCGGTGAATGGAAGTAGCTGGCCTCCTTTTTAAACTGTTCATTTTGCTGTGCATTGTTACAATTACCAACATTATTGAATCATTCCAATTTAATCACTGACTACATCATTCAGCATTTCAGAAGCCCCCTTGTGTTGATTTTATAAAGACAAGTAGCATTTATATGATTGCCCCTTCTTTTTTTAAAACAAAGGTATCTTCAAGTACCGATGGAGAACAAGACAGCAGAATTGCTTGCCTAAAAGCATCAAGTGAAGATGCCATACCCTCCATAGCTGCAAAGGATGCCTTAATCTGTGGAGATAAAAAACGCAGTGTAAGTAGTAATGCTGTTTGACCTGTTTCTATTACTATGCATGGAAAATGTATAGGGTTTTAATGGTTGGCAGTTTATTAAGTATCTCCACAAAGAAACACCATATAATTTTTGAGAATATGTACAACTTCAAAAAACATATTTCAGAGACAGAAATAATGATATAAATATTTTGTTATCTCTTTATAATGGGCCTTTAAAAAAAGTTTGGCTAGCAGAGCAGAGTACCACTTCAGATGAGTTGTGTGGGAAATCTTATCTTTCTTCTTCAGATATTAAGCTTTATTCTAATTCGGATTGGACAAGTAATAAATGACAGTGAAGAGATGCAAAAAAATCCCCCTCTAACTCTGTTTTTTTCAACCTTCAACCAAACCCAGAGATGGGACAGTGAGATCCAACCAAATCCAATCCTTTATTTTCTTACATAATTGACAGAATATTGCCATATGAAAGTGATGTCTTTCTGACCTACTAGATACCATATATCTTGAACAATTTTAGGGTGAGGCTACCCCTAACCTCTTCCATCCTCCATCTCGGGGCTGCACAGTCTGTTGATCTGGGCTGCTTTCTGGGAAAGCTCTGTGTTGCCAAAAGCCTCCGCCATTGCTCCTGAAGGTATACATTCCATCACAACTTGGTTTCTTTAAGATGTGTGGTCTTCAACCCACAGAATTTCCCAAGACATCATCAGATATATGAACATCAATTCCCAGAAGTCACCAGCCAGTATGCTGGCTGGGAAATTCTACACATCGACATCCACACGTCTGGAAGTTGCCAAGATTGAGAAACTTTGTTCTAACCCTCTATGCCATCTAGTTAGTCTAGACTTTATGAAGCTAAATTAAACCTAGAAAGCAGACAAATTGTTATGTACTCGAGACCCTTTCATATTGTCTTAATTCACTGTCTGATACAGGATAGTTTATACAACATTACCAACGTTTGCGATGTGACTGTTGACGTCTGTGGAGAAATAGAATTTGCCATTAGATACAATTTCAAATTTGGCATTTTGGAAGTATGCATCAGTGCCTGCAAGAATTTGGCCTACGGAAAGGAAGAAAAAAAGAAATGCAATCCGTAAGTTTCTTTTGATTTTTTTTAAAGTCTAAGATGTGTTTTAATTCTAAAACAATATTATTTGTGAAGCTGCATCCCCAAGGAGGGGGGAGGAGAGCCATGTGATGAAATGTATATGATGATGAAAACTTTGTCTCTTATGAGCTTGTATGTGATGCCACAATGCTCATTTCATTATTTTGATATCCTCACCATTAGAAGCAAATATCTATACATACATCTGTGGATACATGTGTGGTATAGCATTTTTCAACCTAAAAAACAAAATCATTAATAAGATCAGTAGTAGGCTTGGTTTGCTTTCTTCCACTTGGCTATTATTCTCCTCTGAATCATGTTTTTAAACTAACAAAGGACTTGGGTGTCCTATAAAAGTGTCTCAAGACCCTCTGATCTGCAAATCCGGCAGGCCGCAAATCTGCAAATCTGATCTGCAAATCCGGCAGGCAAATCCAGCAGGCCAGCCTGGGATGACCATGGGGTGTGTGTGTGTGTGTGTGTTTAAATTCAATTTTTAAATTTTAAATCTTAAATTTTAAATTTTAGAATTGTGTTTGTTTGCTGTGAACCGCCCCAAGTCTGTGGAGATGGGGAGGTATAGAAATTAAACAAAATAAATAAATAAATAAAATAAATAGTAGAAGTGGTGATTTTTCACAAAACAACAAGGATTTCCCCTCCTCTTTTCCCGTAGTTTTTTCAAAAGCCCAGTTGACCCACACCTAGAAATACTCCAGAGTCTCTCTGTACTGGAGAGCTATCACTCAAGCAACCAGCTGGAAAGGTGGCTGACGCCTCTCTTCCAAGCACCAACCACACTCCTCCAAACTGGCCTTGCCACAATTTTTGGAGTGTGATAATTTTGGATGGGTGTGAAAACCCCCCCCCCTTTCCAGGAAAATCTCTGCCATTAAATTGTTCTGCAATAAAGCTTTAAGGACTGGACCACTCAGAACATCTATTGCTAAGACAAATGAAAGATTTAATTCCTGGAACAATATCAATTATGCTGGCAAATATTCCTGAAAACTCAAGGATAGATGAAATACACTTTAACATGTCCAGCCCACAAGGAAGCAGATGTAGGAGATGACCAGATGGAGCCTGAGGGAGGGGTCAAATGTGTCATAAATCACAAATCCCTGCCCTTCTAGTTTCAGCCCAACTTGAATGGCTCTCTTATCTCCCACGCATTTCCCTTAACTGTTAGTTGGCCAAATTCTTGTAGAGAATAATCTTTCTGCTTATTTGAACTGCTTGAATCACCCGATATGGCCACTTGACAGCTGCATAAGTGATGTTGAAAAAAATAGCTAAATGTGTCACTTTTTTGATGCCCTTTGCAAGTGACAAGTGTTTTGTTTTCCTTGCTTTGGAAATAACACACTGATAAGCTTGTTTCCCTCCCGCCTTTGTTATACCATTGAGTAGGCTAATTCTCCATCATGCTTCTTTATTTTCAGCCAGTGGATTGTGAGCTGTAGCAAATGGGAGTGTTGCGTAAGATCAGAGGGCCAATTTTCCATCCACAAGGACTTAGCAAGAGCCAGTTTGGAGTATTGCTTAAACCATAAGGCTAGAAACCAGGAGACCATGACTGTGACCATAGTCCTGCCTTTAGGCACAAAGCCAGTTGGGTGACAATCTCTCCCAGCCCCAGGAAGAAGGCAAGGACAAATTGCTTTTGAAATTTTGCCAAGAAAACTGCAGGGACTTGTCCAAGTAATCACCAAAGGAGTCAACACTATTTGGAAGCACATATTCACAAACTTATAAGGTATAACAAAATATACCTTATTACACATATATTGTGTTATACACATATATTGTGTATACATTGGTTGCCATATTATAAATCACAAATCTGGGCAGCTGACAAAAACACTAAAACATTACAAGAAACAAACCACAATAAAAAATTCCTGCCATTCCCAGGGCACCACTCTTTCACCATCAAAATTCTGCCTTGCTGGGCTGCAATCTCATTGTTTCCCAGTGTTTGCAGAAAGACCCAGCTCTTCAAGGGCTCCCAAGAAGGTTAAAAGAATGGAGGCCTGCCAGATTTCTGGGGGACAAATGTTTCACAGGGCAGGGGGCAATGGTGGAGAAAGTTTGCTTCCTGGGCCAAGCGTTGCTAGATGATAATATTATGGGAAGGAGCCTGAATGCATCCAGCCTATCACATAATATAAAACCTAGCTAGAAGTTCAAACCCAGGTAGCTGTAGGGCAGTTTCAGGATGTCTAAATTTTGTTTGTACTGTCTAAACCCTAAAGATAACTATGCTATCTGTTTTGTTGATTTAATGGCTCTTCAAATTCATGAAGTAATTACTAAGTTTGCTTCTCAGAACTGATGGATGGATTGATTAGATTGAAGAACACAGATCCTAGACTGACTAATTAAGAGTCATCAAGAAAAAATTAAGGGAATTTAAAAGTGAATAAGAAAACAGCCTTGTTACAAAAAGCAAATGCTTCTTACAACACAAAATAAAATTAGAAAGCAGGAGCCAAATATATGAAGATAAGAATAATTGTATTTTTCTTATCTGAATCCCATGGCCTATATGGGCCTACAAAACTGATTTCATACATATGCTTATCTTATTAATTCTCCCCTCCCCAAAAACAAATTGTCTCAGAGTTAAGTTGACTTTCATTGTAATTATGTTTTAATATTAAAAAAGAAGCTTAGCCTTACAATCTTTTTTCATTGTTGAACTTAATTCACTCTTAAAAAGTGGATATAACAAAGAATTCCATCACAGTGATCAATGTATATTAGATATTACTTGGCAATTCCTGTTCACAAGTATACTGAATTTAATTTGTATTATGTTAAGAAAGGATCTCATACAACATAAAGACTTGAATCCTAAAATATCAAAGTATGTGGAAGTATGTATGGGGATGAGTCAGATAATAAAATGTTCTTAAAATATACCTGATATAGTAGTGGCTGGGAATTTAGTTATTCTTTTAAAAAATGTGGCCAACTTTACAAAGCAGCCTATGAAGTCCTTCCTTACTCTTCAAGTACAAAAAAGTCAACACTGCATTTATGAAACTTAGAGAGTAACTTCATGCAATTCATCTTCAGACGCATTAATTAACCACACTCCCTTTTTTATGTCCTGATTTCCTTCCTCCCTTCTTTTCACAAGTGTTAATTGTTGTCTCTGTCTTTGATTGAAAGATATGTCAAGACTTACTTGCTGCCTGATCAATCTCCTCAGGGTAAACGGAAGACTTCTGTCAAAAAAAACACACTGAATCCAACATTCCAAGAAATATTAAAGGTATTCTAAGCAATTCTCGGTCATACTGTGAAAAGAGTCAAGGAAAAGAACAGCATACAAGTTTTTTTTTTATGAGAGAAAGTTCTTCCTATGAGTTTATAAAAACTGCTCCAATCAGAATAAAAGGGATAATTCAAAACAGTTCTATAAAATTACTATGTAGATTAAAAAAATAGGTGTTGCTATATTAGGATTATTAGATCTGCAGAGAAAACCTAACAAACAAAAGATAACAGTAAAGGGGAATTTCTGGGCTCCCATCTAGAGGAGTGTTTGGGGTTTTGAAGTCTATGTATACCTTTAGAGAAATCTGTTTGTGATTGTTTAGGATTTTCCCAGCATTTCACATAGTATGATGGTTGCTATGTCCAGAAATTAGTACCCTGAATGCGAAAAGTGGGAGTAATTGTCGCCACTGTGCTGATCTTGCTCATTTTTGTGGCTTGATAGTAGAGAAAACTACTTGGCCTGGAAAAATTCTTAAGGAAGAAATATCTAAGCATATACACCAATGACCTATTACTGTATTTAGGAACATGACTTGTTGCATTTCATAGGATTTCTGAGTATAGGCTTGCAAGAATCTTGGATATTGATTCTTAAATACAGATGTTACTTTACCCTTTTTAAGGAAGAAAAGTTTGTTCATTTAAAAGATCCTATCATGCTCTATTTGTACCCACTGAGTAACACTTGTAAGAAAGATTTTACCAAGTCACACTTAAAAGTAAAAGTGCTCAAGCATTTTGGAGCTGAAGAAGAAATCTTAGATACTCCAACATCTACACTATCTAAAACAGAAGCTGGTTTACTAAATGATAGAATATGTAACATTTGGAATGGTTTCAGAATTATTTTACAATTTGAGTAAATTGTTGCTCTTCTATTGTTGATATGTATGAGGTTCAATAAAAAGCATTACATTTTTGGATCAACTTTGATTGGGATTGGGCAGCCTCACTCTTCAAGAAAGAAGGATATTGGATGTAATTTGGCTGAGGATTAAATGATTATTAGACCACCTCCCAATCAATTGTGGCATAACATCCTTAACCCTAATTTAGATAGCGGTCACTTATTGCAGGAGTCTATGAAAGTGCTTTATAATGACGCTGCACCTGTATAAATTGTATTTATTAATCTTACACCAATCATTAACACCATTTATCTTTATAGTACAATATTGAATATTCCCAACTGCAAACCCGACAGCTTCAGATATCCGTCTGGCACACTGGAATTTTCAGGCATCCTGTATTCCTTGGAGAAGTGGTGATAGATTTTGAATCCTGGGATTTTGAAAACTACTCTACCCAGTCATTTAACTGGTACCAATTGAAAGCCAAAGTGACATGACTGCATTTGATTTATTTATGTTTACTGTATTTATACATGTTTCCTGTTTCGTCAGATTTTAAGAATAAATGTGCCTAGAGCAGTTCATTTTTTTCAATGAAGTAGGTGTTAAGTGTTTTCATTACTAGAATCATAGAGTGTAATTAGACTGTACCTCAGAGATCATGTAATTCCCTTCCCTGTTCCAGCTAGGTAAAATTGCTGAGCTTGACTCCTGGAAATTTCATAAAAACACCCAAGTAGTTTACACTTGCACACAGTACAAATATGCCTTGTTGTAACCTTCCAGGATTTTTTGACTTCTTGCTCTAGCATCTGACCATAAAATTTCCTGGCTCTTCCACAAATGCCCCATCCAAAGCATTAACCTGGTTTGTTCCTACTATTTTTTGTAAAAGGATTTATCTAGGTCAGCAGATCCCTGTTATTCCCACTGGATCAGCTGGTAAGGTGAGCACTGTTAATGATTGGCCTTTATGTTTTGGGGTGTCATTTTAACCAGAATATCATGGGTTATATTTTATTGTTGTGTTTTAATCTTTGTATGCTGACCAGAATTATTATTGTGAACTGTGTGGCTTTATAAACTATTTCAATAAATATATCTTCCACTTAATATATTGAATGAAGAAAAACCAGAAGTTTTCAGTGAGTTCTGCTTCCTCATTCTTTAAATGCTTAATCCAAGTTCCATTTCACATACCTTTGAACCTATTGGTTTCTATTCTGTCCCTGGAGCAAAGAAAAAAAGTCCTGTCATATATGCAGTAGTATTTTAAGTATTTGTAGACAGCCATTGCATCTACTTTAAAATCTGGACTGAACACATTCTAGGTATAATGATAGCCATCAGCTTGCATTAGAGAACATAATTAAAAACTAGTTCAGAGTTTAATTAAATCCTCATATAGAACAAGCTTGTGCTCCTGAGGGCATAATGTTAGAGGATAAACAATTGGAGGTAATTACAACTTCCATGCAATATTTCTGGATTCCTACTTTGAAAATATTTTGAAATATTTCAAAAAGGATCTAATGAAAGGATTGGCATTTGAATGGATGTAGTAAATTCCTGGCCTTAGATTTGATTCAAGAAGTTAATTCTTTTTTTTTCTTAGAGAAGATCATTATTCTATCTAGCCCCGTGATGGCGAACCTATGGCACATGTGCCACAGGTGGCACATGGAGCCATATTGGTGGGCACGTAAGCAGAAGGGTAAAGTAATTGGTGGAGTGCATAGAATTATGGGTGTGGGCACGCAGGCAACACCCCCCTGCTGCATTTCCCTTGCTTTTGGCACTCAATCGCAATAAGGTTAGCCATCACTGATCTAGCACATTCCTATTAGTATAGCGGGTCACCCACTATGCCAGTGAATATCCGATGTTCTATTAGGTAGTGGAATAACATCAATGACGTCAGTGAACTTTCATATAGTACTTTCATTTTCTACATCTTGGTCTCTTAAGAATGGCAAACCAGACTAACAGACAATAGAAGTCACAGTTGAAGTAAGAACAAACCACGAAAATGAGTCATATTGTAATGGTGGTTGATGGAGAAAACTGCATTTCTTGATTGTGTGGAAAAAGCACAACATAACAATTATTTTTATATCGGTAGCAAGATATTCCCCAAGGCAGTCTCATTCTCAAAATATAACGAATGAGGATTTCTAGCTTGATCTGTATGAAAGTCAAACCACTTGTCTAATTTTGTACATAGATAAATAAAAGATGGTGCTGGCTCCTGTATTGTTATTTTATGTGTTTACTACAAGTAAGCTTATATGTATTTCAGCCAATTATATGAATGGCTCATCAGAACGGGCTAGTGGCATTATTATTATTATTTTTACAATTTTATATCCTACATCGCAATAAAAGAAAAACTCTCAATTGCTCTTCTTGACATCTACCTCACCTGTAAACCCTACAAACCAGGTGATTTAATAAGGGTAGAGAATTACTAACATCACCTTTCCTGGTTATGTTTTGAGCATGAAAGAAAATATAACACACAATATATACTAATTTTGCAATATACAATATATACTAACGGACCATAAATTGTCGTTTAGCCCATTTATGTTTCAGGTGGTGACAAAGCTTTCACATGGAACATCAGGAAACGTGCTCATTGTTCTTTGTTTATGATGTTAAGAGTTCATACAAAAGAATGACTCCAATAGAAGAGAATATATGTAGCTCAGGATTGAACTGAAGTTCTTTGTGTTAGCCAAGTTTGGTTGTTTGCTTGCAGATGTTTCACTACTATTGTAACATCATCAGCACTAGGGAATGTGGTTAATGAAATTTCTGCAATCAACCAGATTCACAGGGCACCAAAAACTCCAAAGGGAATGACCATCTGATTGAATGCTGTTCCACACATCAACATTCCCTGCACATAAGAAACAGGAAAGTTATAATGAAGGATTCTAGGTAAGCCTTCCCAATGACACATTTGTTGTCCATGTATTACAAGGGTGTCAAAGTTGTGGCCCACAGGCCGGATGCGTCACACACTGGCCACCCTACCCCGTTTAGTGAAGGGGAAAAAATCACAATACATCATGTGATGAGACACTGAGTTTTACACGCCTGATGTATTACATTAAAAACAAAACACACACATACTGTATACACACATTCAGTGTTGTAAGCTTCCACCTTCAATTTGAAATAATACAGTCATCCCACAATGTTTCAAAGAATTAGACATTCCTGTAATGGTGCTGTTAGCTAATATAATCCCTTAATGGAATGATTTATTCAGTGGGAACTTTTCAACTGCCACATCTTCTATCACAGGTATGAAGAATAAATATTTATTTCTAAGCTTCTGTTTTACTACTGCCTTTTCCATTTTGATTTTTTATTAGACCTTTTTCTGATAACTAACCCTAATGCAAATACTTGCTCACATTTTAAACTTTGAAACCCATCCATGTTAATTACTGATCTAACTGTTCCGTGCTGAAATTTATTGCTCACTATTATAATAACCTTTTTAATAGCCTTCTCTTTCATAAACAATCCAAGGACCAAAGTAAGCAGATATGACACTAACAATGGTAAATGGAATAATTCTCAGCTTGATTTGTATCCTGTTGGTCTCTTTCTCTGGCAATCAATTCTTTCCCTACTGCCATATGACCCATATACAGTTAAATGCTAAATGTTAGTTAAATGTTAGTTTTACATCCCCAGAAGCTTGTTTTACACAACTTTATTTCATCTCCTTTTTCATCTTTGCTGTCAATTTAGTATCAAGGGATCATCCAGCTATCCTACAGCCTAATTTCTGAAACATTTTCTGAAGTACATCTGGTGCAATTCCTCTCTCTGGAGGTTGCTCTAGTGATCCTCTCATCCCCTCTGCAGTTTTTTAATGGGTACCATTGTAATATTGTAATCTAAAAGTGAGGGTCACAATTACAAGGAATAGAGTAAAAGGAAAACTTCTCCTCACTTTTCTTTTGCTTTACTTTGCTTTACCCTTAATATTTTCCTCTCAAATGACTCTTTGTTATTATAGCATCAGTCTGACCCATATTGCCTATCTTTTGTTTTGTAAAATTCACCAATTGTCTGCACTCTTTAATAGTAATCAATATTCCTATGAAGGTTCAGTTCATTTTACTATTTTAATTTGTTCAACACTTTTACCAAAAATAAAATTTAAAAATAACTATCTCCTATATTCATTTTAAGCAATATTACAGCCACTCTTTGTAAAGCTTTTTGTCACCAGAGTTTTTTAAATTTTTTAAGCGCCTTTTCTTTTTTTGCTTCTTTAATCCAGAGAGAACATTTTTTACAGGGAGGAAAAATGTCAGAGTTCAAAAGAGGCCAATAGAACACGATTTTATATGTAGAACAAGATTTGACTTTAATAACAACCTATAGACCAATATCATTATTAAATAATTGGGTAAAATAGGTAAGATCAATTTATATTTAATCGAAAGCACAAAAATGTTAATGGGGATGTACAAAAGCCTTGTGAGATATAAAACACAGTTGCCCACTATCTCCCCTCTAGTTAAGTTTGGTTTCTGAAATTCTGAATAGAAATATAAGACAAGAGAATTGTGAGAGTAAAGATTAAAAAAGAAAAATATGTTAATGCCTTTTTGCAGATGACTTTGTGATGGTTTTGGAACATCTTTTAATTGGTTTGGTCACGGGGACTGTAAAATAAAATCGAGAAGAACTAATGGCAGGCAGAATTTATGGTTTTGAATATTGTAACGCTAGATTTGAAGCAGAATTGTGTACAAATGATGCAAATGTAAATTGCTAAAATGTATAAAGATTTATTGAAATTTGAAACAGGAGTACAAGTAAAAGTGGGCTATATTATATAGATGAAACAATGGGAAAATATGTGGTTGAAATAATTGAAATTTACATTGTTGTAATATTAGAGATTTTTTTAAAATAAACTTTTATATGTTGGAGTATCTCACCAGAGATATTGTCTCTAGAATGTCTAAAGGCACTTCAAATACACGTTGGAAATGTGAACAAGAAGGAAGGGACATGTTATGTTTCGCAGACATGTAAAAAAGCTAGAAACTTTTTAATTCAAATACATATATTGTATCAGAGGATTTTAAAGATTAGTATGAATGTATGTATATTGTAGTCACGCCTGGACTACTGTAATGCGCTCTATATGGGGCTACCAGATAGTAGCACTCGGAAGCTCCAACTGGTACAGAATGCAGCAGCGAGGGTGGTGACAAGATCTCCCCGCTTTGCTCGGGTGACCCCACTCTTACGCAAGCTGCATTGGTTGCCAGTGGTGTACCGGGTTCGTTTTAAAATCATCATTATGATTTTTAAAGCGACCCATAACATTGGGCCTGATTATCTACAAGACCGCATTCTGCCAGTTACCTCCTCACGACCGGTACGTGCATATAGAGAGGGCCTGATAGGGGTCCCATCGACTGCGAAATGTCATCTGGTGACCCCTAGAAAAAGGGCCTTCTCTGTGGCAAGCCCGTCCCTCTGGAATAAATTACCACCTGCGTTGCGAAGGCTCCCGGATCTGCCAACTTTTCGCCGGGAGCTAAAAACAAATGGTATTTCCTGAAGATCTTCAATAGCAAGAACCATTCTTGCTATTTTGTCATGCCATTATTTGCAGTCAGTCTGTGCCATCTCCTTGCAGCAGCTAACTGGGGGGCGGGGGGCACTGCATCTTCAGCTTTTTCGCAGCGGTGACATTTGCTGTCTGTTGCTATCTTCTCAATTCTGGTGTTCTATACCTTTGTTCTTGAAGCTTTGGTCTTGTGCAGCCAGAATTAGACCTCTTCTCTCTTTCTTCAACTTTCCTGTTCTTAACTATCTCCAAGTCATATTGTTATCTGCTTTGTCCGCTATTTTGTCTTAATGTCTAAACTGTCTACCGTGGACCTGTCAAGCTTTTTAAGATGTCCTTAAAAGGGCGTGCATAAGTGCACCTGAGTGCCTACTGTCCCAGTCCTACTGTTCCCATCTATTTGTAATCATCCCATGTGTTTATGGCTATGTTTTGCCTATTTATATCTTTAATGGTGCCAATTTTTGTACCAATGTCTATGTTTATACTGCTAATTGTTTCCTCGTACTTGTTGACAAATTAAATTAATAAAATAAATACTGTTTGCTGCTTGAAAAGAAAAAATAAATTGTACCATTTAGGGAGATTTTTTTAAATAGTGGAGGCAAAATGGCAGGTTTTTGCCTCCTATCTCCAATGCAAAATGTCAAAGGACTCAGCACTTGCCTATACGTGACACTTAGGGAGTGAAATACAAAAATTGTAGTGGTAGACAATTTGTATTTTAAAGTTCTCTCTTAAAATTTCCTATAATTCCATTTAAATCTATACAGAAAAATTAAAGGTAAATGTAAACATTTCCTTCTCCAATCATGTCTGACTTTAGGAGCTATGGGGGTGCAGTGGTTAAAATGCAGTAACTCTGCCCATTCCAGGAGTTCGATCCTGACTGGCTCAAAGTTGACTTAACCTTCCATCTTTCCGAAGTCAGTAAATGAGGGCCCAGATTGTTGGGCGTAATCTGCTCTTGTTGTAAACTGCTCAGAGAGCAGGGTAAAGCCCTGTGGTACAGTATAACGTCTAAGGACTATTGCTCATCTTTTATCTGACAGAGCCAGCATTGTCCGAAGAAACTTCTACCGATATAGTCATGTGGTCAGCATGACTATATGCTAAGGTAATGTTGTTACCTTCTCACTGGAGTGATCATCTATTTATCTACTTGCATTTACAAGCTTTTGAACTGCTAAATTGGTAGAAGCTGAGACGAGTAATGAGGGATAATCTGTCACAAGCCACGTTGTCAACTGACAAGCTCAGCATCTTTAACTGATATTGCGCCTCCTCATATATGTACATAAGGGTGGAAAACAAACCAGATTTTGTTGTAGCTCCTGGAAATATGGTGCTGGTGAGATAACATCACTGACTGAAGTAGGTAAAGCTGGAATAAGAGGCACCCACAATATGATCAATGCTCTGGCCTATTTTTTAGGGTCATCAAAGCAAATATAAAATGGACAAAGTTTTGTTTGCAATGTTGTGGCTGCCCTATTAACATTTCTTACCATACGCTGCGATCCCACCCCTGCAAAAAGCTGGCATTTTATAAAGTTTTTTTTAAAAAACAAACAAACCACTAGGGTCATAAATAAATACAGGAAGCCTGGTAGAAGCCTTATATTTCAGAATAAAATATTGTTGTAATTTTATGTCTTTACACATGCAATTTGATCTACTTCGTCAACTCTAGGCAGATGACAGATAATAAAAAAATACATAACAAAAGGAACACTTAGATTAATCATTAAAACTAGCACAAATATAGACATCAATAGGTCCACAGTTTGTCCTTTTCTGGAAAAGCCAGATTTTTAAAACCAGCTTTTGGTTGGCGATAAGAATGGTGATGTTTACTACACAATTTCAGGAACACAAGGCTGAGAGGAGGGGGAGAAGGAGCAAAAGGAATGCGTGTGGCTTATGAGCCACAGATCCCTCCTCTTTTATACAATATCTAGGCTCAGAGAGACAAAACTTCTAGTGCAGCTCTGATTTTCTCCAATTACACGTCCAGCAGATGGAACAGCATTAGTTGAACTGAGGATATGAAAGCTTTTTTTAGATACATGTGCATTGGAGTGAAAGATAAAGTAACAGGAGCAAGAGCTGGAAGCCTTTGAGATAAAAATAACTTCAAAGGTAACAACAAAGCCATGGAGACAGAAGTGAAGTGAAGGAAGCACTGGAAAGTCAGCAATCTAAGTATGTTTCAGTGGACTGAGATGAAACAAGGTTCAAAACCTTAGGAGATCTTCAGAGTTCTATGGACAGGAATAGATTATCAATAAAGAATGTTTGTAGCATGTGATTGTAATGTGTGGTCTTTGTTGCTTTCTGAGTTGGTTGTTTTCTTTCAGGTGTTTCGTTAGCCAAACTAGTTAACATCATCAGTGCTAGTCTGCAAGAAAACAACCAAAATCAAAGACCACCAAGAACCCTTCAATAGTCATTATGTCAATGGATTCACTTCAGATGTCAAAGTCAATTTTACAGCACATTTTTTAATGCTCTGGCAAAATTGGAAGAAAAAAAATAGAGAGATTTATCTATCACCTATCTATTCATACACAACTTATGCCTACAAAGAAACATGTATGCAGGTTCCCACCTAAGCTTTACCTGACTACAATCGGTAGTCCCAAAAGAAAATGTTCTGATGTTATAGGAGCAATTTTGTTTGATTATTCCTCACAAGCTCAGTAGAATGCTTGTGTTAAGAACATTAGTGCCACCATATAAAGGTTTCCTTTGCACATATACACTAGTCATTTCCGACTGTAGGGGGTGGTGTTCATCTCCATTTCAAAGCCGAAGAGCCAGCGCTGTCCGAAGACATCTCTGTGGTCATGTGGTCGGTATGACTAAACACCAAAGGCGCACGGAACGCTGTTACCTTCCCACCAAAGGTGGTCCCTATTTTTTCTACTTGC
>JANHFP010007180.1:205719-218081 GCA_032468135.1 Calamaria suluensis
TGATCCAGGGGTGAAATCTAAAACCTGTTGCCACTGGTTCTATGGCTATGGCTTGGTGGGGGGTCATGTGACTAGACAAGGCTTTGAGTGACATTGAGTTGGCCACGCACACTCAGTCACAGGACACCCAAGCCACTCCCACAGAACCGATGGGGGGTGGGAGGCACTGAGGATAAGTTTGTAGCACTAAGGGGGCAGTGAACTGAAAAAGTTTGGGAACCACTGATCTAAACTAAGCTTCCCGGAATAGAAAATCACCTTTCATTCAGGGATAGCAGAGAATTGGACATTAACTGAATCCTGATAATGGAAGGGGAGCCAATTGAGGAAGTGTCCAAACTTGGTAGAATTTTTCCTAGGTAGGAGGACAAACTCAGACAATATTCCCAGCACCTCATAAAGTGATGTGGTTGTTATAGCAGTAGTATGATTCTTGTCCTCTCCACATTCCTTTTTGTCTTTCCAAACCTTCAGATAGTCTACTTATGATTTTTTTTCACCATAAAAGGCTGGAATGTTTCATAAGACACTCATCTTAAAAATCTGTTGTTTTTAATCTTTGCAGTTATTATTTTCAAATGCCGTTTTTAATGAAAAAGCCTGCTTTGATGCTCATATCAATGAAGCAGAATCAACAGGAAAAAAATATTATGTTCTTGGTTGCATACAGATGATACACGTCAGAAGTACCACATTTCTTTTAATGGTTGGTTCTGAGAATCAAACCACAAGATGTCACTTTTATCCTTGTTGGTATCACAGCCATGTGCCTTGAACTGTTAGCTTTAGATTGCAAGATACAAACCACAGCAAACCACAGTGAACATAATGTATTTAAACTGTCACTACATTTGCAAAACAGGAGCAGAAAAATAAGGATTGAATGATTAACCAGAAAATAAGATTAATGTACAAAGCTTATCAATGATAAATGTGAAATAAAAGCTCCCATTATAACTGGGAAGAATGATGTCATTTATTAAAATTTGATTTAGATCTATCCATCACTGAATGTATCCATCACTGAATCTATCCATCACTGGGGAGACTGGACACACAGAGAAGGAGTTAGATGCATGAACAGCATCTTGCCATTACTAAATCTTCCTTCAAATATTGATCTACCTCTGGCTGAATTATGCTGCTGAAATTAGACCTAAAGAAAAATTAAAAGAAACTCCAATGAGATGAATGACCCACAGAATTCTTTTATGGAATGAAGTTGCAAGTTTCCATACATGATTTTGTTCATCTACTTCAGGGCTGTCAAACTCCCGGCCCATAGGCTAGTTGCATCATGCGCTGGCCACGCCCACGCCCTGGTTTAGCGAAGGGGAAAAAGAAGTCCCAATACATCACATGATGCTGCCATGATGACATGAGTTTGACACCCTTGATCTACTAACTCTTTTTTTTTCCCCAGGTTGTGTTATTCTGATCAGACAATGGTGTAACTAATGGCATATTGTTGTAGAGGACAACTTTAATGTATTCACAGAAATTAAAAAAAATCAGGATTGATTCTACCCAACTTGATAGGAATTGTGAGTCATATCATTGCAACTTTAACTGTCTGCCTTAAGCCTCAGGAAAACATGGGGAAAGTCTCGAGTTCTGTGAATAGATGGGAGCACTGAGTCATTTTCTTAGAATATAATGGTTGTCATACAGTCACAACAAAACATACAAAGAAAATATCTGCTGATGAACCTAGAAACTTACACAAAAGATGCGGATAGAAATGGCCTGGTAAATAGAAACTGTCTTGTTCTCTGACACTCTAGGAACATAGATTAAGAACATCTAGATTTTAATCTTGAAAACTTAAATCCCTGTTGAGAGATAAACGCTGATTGTGAATTCGGAAAAAGCCCACCAGCTGTAGAAAACATTCTGACTTTGATTTTTAGTTTCCATGTTAATGATTTCTTTTGTACGGAACATAAACAGATGTGACTTCTAGTACCAATTCTTCTACATGTTTTTAAATGAAACTTTGTGTGTGTGTGTGTGTGTGTTTTTCATAAGCTGGTTAATAAATACATGAAATATTTCAGTTCTGTTCATGGGAAAATAATCAAATGTACTGTATTAACTAACCATGTCGTATACACCTAACACCTGATTATCAGCTAAATTCATACAAAGCACTCACCCCCAAAAAACTATTATCAGATTTGATTAGTTTAGCATTCTGTTCAAATTCAGCCTCCGAGTAGCCAACCCCTGATTCCATGGATGCAGATTCTAGGGGCCAATGTTTCTCATCAGTTTGGGACTAATTACACCTTACTTACTGACTCAGTCTGATGTCTTCATGAACTTCAATAAAGTCCAATAAAGTCCATACACATAGCTGATCTTTGGAGAGATATGTTTCCTGCAGAGCTATTCACTTTCGTTTAATCGCCAAAGGTGATTGAATATATATAGGACTTTGTGAGGTTTCTACCACTGGCCCAGGGGTGGGTTTCACTTACCTTTGCTACTGGTTCTCTCGTGCACCACTTCTCCACATGCACAGATTGTATTTGATGATGTCCAGGTTGGTGGGTGGAGCCTCCTGCCGCCACCACTACCAGTTCGCCTGAACCGGGGCAAACGAGTAGTAACCCACCACTGCACTGGCCCTGTGAAAATGTTGAGACTGAGAATGTGGGGAGATGGTGCAAGAGTTTTATGCAAGCTGCATCTGGGCTTGCCAGTTGGCTCATATATTTCAACTGAAAAGATGAAGAACAAGAAGAACAATACCTCTTGCTCCTTTTGAAAAATATTCACTTTTGTGTCCTGAGGCATGCATGTAAAACGAACTGGTGGTCACAGAGTCTGTGATCAAGCAGGCATCCCAGCTAAAATCCTCATGGTTCATTGTACATTAATGTTAGGGCTAAATAATTTATATGGCTGCTTGTGGGACAGACCAGGAAAGCAAGGAGCATAGGAAGTTGCAGACCCATTACTGTCACCCAAGCTTCTTCAGGCAGGTGAATGGTAGGCCCTGTTTTGTTCCCGATATTTCTGCCATTACTGGGGAAAATCTGTGTCAACATGCAAGTGATATTCTGTTAGATGCCCCTTTGAGGTGGAACAGGTCTTCTGCTTCATCTGGCCCATCATTCGTTGTTCTAGCAAGTATAGAATCATTTTCTAGGAGTCAATGCAGACATTGTTGGGAAAAGACTGACTTTAGATTTTCCAAAACAACCTCATTGCTGGAAATATAAGCAGGAATGTTAGATCACAGAGATAAACCGAGGGGTTTATTTCTATTTTGCTTTCCAGAATATACAGGCTGGCCATGTCACAGTGTGGTTCCAAGTGAAATTTTAGGGGGTTGTTTAAAAGAAGCTACCCAACTATTGCTGGGACATTAACTGCCTTGACCTTCTTTTTATGTACTTTTTAAATCAATATTTGTAAATGAAGCAACTTTAATATTAAAGGTGTCAGTGGCTGGAATTACATAGCATACTAAGCATTTATTTTAACCACTTTTTCTTGAATAAACCATCATAGTTCTGTATTTGGATACTCTACTAAGCCACAATCCCTGGTTAGTGGTTGGGTTCACAAACTACATCAAAACCAGTCAAATAAACCACATTGTGGCATTATGCAAGGAGCAATTTTTATAGTAGTTTGATGAATTATAATAAACATACGTTATGTTCAGCTCCTGGAATTATGGGGAAACATCAAGCTACACAATGTTGATCTGCATGAATATTCTGTCAGGGTTTCTTCAATTTAGTATTTTCCAGATGAGTTACAATGGCATATTTCTGAAGTCCTAGAGTACACACCCGAGATTTGCCATTTCAACACAACACAACTTAGCCTAGATGCATCACAGCGGATGAAGTTGGGGAAGACTAAAATAATTTAGAAAGGCTTTCTTACACATTCAGATTATGTCTCTCATGCTCGCCCTTATCGTGTGATAAGTTCCAGAGCGAAACTTACATTACTAGAACTTTTCAGGGATAGTATCATGAAACAGAAAGTCTCACTGTTTCTACTGCAAGAACCATTTCACAACACTGAGGTTTAGTTCAGTTGGAAACCCTTTCCAAATAGGAAGTGGTGGTGGTGGATGAAACTGTATCACTTGAGAAATCCAAAAGCAGACAAAGCAGCACAGCCAAGTCTGTTGCAAAGCACACGTTTGCTTGGTCATATGATAGGGATTGGCTCAAGATCCCTACAGCATTTCCCCTTATCTTCTACTTCTCTGTTTCTGTTTATATTAGATCCTTGTCTAGACTACTTTCAGAAAAAGAAGAAGCTGGCAATGCGGGGGTTTGCTATAAGAACAAAGTGGATAAAGCTGCTGGAACCTATTGTGTGGAGTTTGAAATGTGATTTTTAACATTCAAGGGAATAGCCAAGCATAGATTAGGACATAATTATTTTGTACAAAATGGGCTGAAGAGCAAAACACATTATACTGGATACTAGACAAAAAAAAACAATTTTATGGACAATTGGATTTATATCTCCTTAGGCAATAATGTTTGGCAAAAGTCTTGCTTCCATGCCTGATGTAAAATGTATACATTTACACTGAAATGAGAAAATTAAATTTAAACATAGGATTCTTTTGCGTGTTGTAAGTGCTCAAATGTTATCTGATTGTTCTGCAGCGTCAGATATTCTTGCTTGTTCTTTTGATACGACCCCGACATTGTCCTGAGACGGTACACTTGAGGGGTCAAAGGCAAATTTGCCCGTGAATGTATTCCAATAACAAAATCCACAACTGGCTTTTTGTCCTGGGAGTCATTGATCAAAGAGGATCTGTCATTAAAAAGGTTCTTGTTTGCTTTGTTTGTGATCTCACTCCTCAGACATTGAGATGCAGGATCCTGAGGGACCTTGATGGGCCTCAGAGGATGAGCTCTTAAATTCTTGTGTGGTGGAAACCTAACAGCAGAAAAGTGTTTGGTTGCCTCATCATAAGAAGGAGGCCTTCTAGGTTTATTTTGATCTACAAGTTGAAACACTTCAACCGCTGACATAAAAGGGGATCTCAGCGGACAGCCTGAGGGTTCTGGACTGGGAACAATCTCCTGGGATGCTTGAACAATTTGACAGGAAAGTGGTCTTTCTTTTCTGGACCCCTTTTTGAAACTGCCTTTTTGAAAGCCACCCCTGCCTTGACTGTCCATTTTGTCCAGGAGCTTCTTGCGAGTTGCCACAGAAAACGACATGGAGTGCTTCTTGAGCTCTGAGACAGCTCTGTCCCTTCCATTTGAAAGTTTGGCAGAGAAGGACTGTGGCCGCGTCAAGACATTGTTCGTGAAGATGGCGGGTGATGCGAGTGGTGAACTGGTGAATACAGAAGAATCCGAGACAGAGGAAGCACTGTCTAGTGAACTGGAAGAAGATGTGCTGAGTAAGGAATCACTTGATAATTCTGCGGGGAAGTTGGCTTTGATTCTGAGATCTGATGGCTTTTTGTTCCTGTAGTGCCCGGAAGGATAAGATTTTTCAACTGCCTGCGTTCCCATTCTCAGCTCTCTATCTTTCAGCCCCAGTTCCTTCTGCAGAATAACATTATCCTCACTTTTGAAAAGTTTTGGAAGTTTCACACAGCCTTTCTGGCAATTCTTGGAAGACTGCAGGTCTGGTTCTGAGGACCTCCTCTCAAGTTTCTTCATCGTTGTCTTAAAACGAGCCAGGGGCAAGGCAGAAGGGATCTGGGTTCGTGGATGTTTGGGGTACAATTCTGTGCTGCTTGGTCTGCTACTGTGGGATAAGGCCCTGGGTTGAAGGTTACTGAGACTGCATTCCCCTTCAAGGTCTGTGCTGTCATAAGCAGAATCACGATGCTGGTTTGGTGATGACGTTTCTGGAGGAAGGAAAGGAAACGTTGAAACTAATGTTGGACAGAAACAGCCTTAGAAAAAAGTCAGTTCCACTAACTGCTATAAAGTACATTTACATCACTAGCAATTGAGGAATAAAACCTTCCTGTCGAACATTGTGAAAAGGATTTAAAAAAAGAAAGGTTTTTAAGGGTACAAAATATACCCAAGGGATCAAGTTACTTAGAAATAATAAAACTGAACTGAACTGTCCCTGAAATGAAAAATGATAAAAAAGAGACAAACAAAAAGAGAAACAAAAAAAACCATATTTATATTAAACTTAGAAATAGTCACTAGTTTATCCAAAAATATCATATAATGATATATTATAATCCAATATCCACAAATTGGGCCAGGTCTCTTTGAAAAATCTTCCCAAAACTTGACATATATTATTTCTGTTTCTTTACCCTAGTTTGAAAGGAATCTTAATGACAGGTGACTGTCTTGTGAAACTCTAAGATATACTGCGGTTAACATTTAGACATAGTCTACTGTTGTTACCGGTTGGTTATTTTTTGCCACTTCCTTAACAACTAGAACCAAACATTGTTAAGCAGCACTTTCAATGAAATCTAAGCACATTCAGAGAAAAATGATTTAGCCAGATACTGTTTTAAATATACACATCAAAGGCAGGCAAAATCAGGGTACCTGTCATATCCAGGGAATTATCTGTATTCCTAGACAACAGTGAGTAGATTTCTTCTCCAAATATATCCAAACAATTATTAATGAGGAATTCCACCAGTGCCCTCACCTATGCAAGCCAAACAAAGAAAGTAAATCAGAGATTAACTTGGAGTCATTTCAACATTATTAGTGGAATCTCCATATTAAGATCTATATATTAAGAATATTTTGATAGGAAATCCACATGTAAATTTCAGCCTTGAAGGGTTCAAGCAAAAAACCAAATGCAACATACATAATTCTTGTCTTTTAAATCCTGCCTTGCTTTCCATTAAGAATAAAGTATTCTGAGATAGCCCCCCCCCAAAAAAAATTGTTTATGTGGGCCTGTTAACCTCTTCATTTGAACCTATGGAAGTTTATCTTCCATGGGAATAACTTTGCAATTGTGTTGCTGTGGCTTTAAGCTGGTTGCAGAATTCCCAAAGTTTATGCCCTGATGCTAGAACTAACTTCTTCCACCGAACCACAATTGCAAGACTTTTAATGATCACATGTTTTAAAAGTCAACCAAGAAAGCTGTACTTTCCAGTCAACAGGATCTGAAGTCTGTATTTAAAATGTTGGAGAGTTTCTTAACCACCTATTGAAGATAATTATAAATTGCCTATGAGCTCTTAGTTCAGGATGGGGGAACGTTTGCTTTGAGTTTTGGAGAGTTATATTTCCTTGACAGTGATTTATGTTTTGGGTAAGCAGGCTTGAAGCCAACAGCGGACGTAACCTGGGCCATCCTCTTTTTCCCAATAAGATACTTTACTTTCTCTTCTTCTACTCCAGTCTTATACAACATAAGGTTGTATGGAGCACAATTGGACTCTGTAGAGATACCCCAATTCCATTTGTTGGAGTGGTTGCATTTGAAGTGGTACCTTTGACCCAGAGAAAGCATGATCCTTGTAGTTAAAAAGCCCCGAGGCAGGGTCCTTTTCTGTACCCATCCATGTGGCTTCTGTCAAAATGTTTTCTGCAAATAGAGATGCATCAATTTGAAGCAGCTCCTTGCTCTACTTTGCTGCTAAAAATGAGACATAGCTTCTTATTGGCACATCAGAGAAGCACTCTATTGAAGGATGAATCAGAGAAGATCCCCTTTAAGACTTCCCATATTTCTAATGTGTGGGAACTGAATTAATTAGGATGTTGCAACGCGGCCTACAGCATGGGTACTTAATCTCGGTAACTTTCAGATATCTGCACTCCAACTCCCAGAATTCTAGGAATTGAAGTCCACATGTCTTAAAAGTTGCCAAGATTGGGAGCCTCAGGTCTACAGGTTAGTAGGGCCACTATTTCAAGTGTGAAACTATTTCACTGTGAGTCAGGTATATGCCAAAGGGATACATTGCCAGACATGTTATACTGACTGGCTTCCTTGTAACTAGAGAGGGAAAAAACGGGCAAAGATAAAAGACAAAGTGGAACATGTGAAAAGAAAACCAAGGTACCTTATCAGCTAGTTCTTTCTGGATTTCAAGTGGCAGGCTTTTGTCCCAATTTGGGCTCAACATGCTTGGTCCACAACAGATGGCGAGGTTGCTGGAATCCATTTTGTTGACTTTGGAGTTTTTGCTGATGTGGTGAAGAAGAGACAGCAAGTGCTTGAGCAAATGAAGATTCGGCTGTGGCAATTTGCTTGCAACCCTGCAAAAATGAAGATAAGAAAGAAAAAAAAATGTCATCCTTAGATTGCGCAGCCTCTGGTTGTTGTTTTTTAAAGTTAAACTTTGCATTCACTTATATGAGAAACACTTCCTCTAAAATGTGGAAGTATTGATTTAAAGTAGTTACCCAAAATTCCCATTCAAAAGTCCCATTTCATGAATTCATTCAGTTTCACTGTGTGAGGGATGGGCAGTTCTAAAATCCTGGCTAGATAGCTTGATAGTCCCATAGATAGATAGGTGCAGATAGACATAAATGCCTGATTAGACACCAAGCAGAAATTGTTCTTTGGGTGGAATGCTCTTAAATTCATAATTAAACATGTATAAGATACGTATAATATGCACATGTTTCCGTCCCCCCTTATATGGTATTCCTCAGCTGGAGATATCACAGGTATTCCTTGTTTAGAGACAGAACTGGGGAGGGCAATTTATTTGTCAAAGCAAAGCAGTTGCTAAGTAAAACCATGATCTTACTTTCAACTTTCTTTTGCTTTACAGAACTGTAGGACTGGTTGCAAAGTTACATTTTCATCATCATTGTAACTGCAAATAACAATCACTGAAAGAGGCTATCAGTATTCACTGGTTTGCTTCATGGGACTTCATGGGCTGGTAAACTGATCTTTGCATCACATCTGCTTCCTTCTGGATGTTATTTTGGCCATGGTCCCAAGGATCTGTCTTTCTTACTGCTCTCTCTCTCTCTCTCTCTCTCTCTCTCTCTCTCTCTCTCTCTCTGTGTGTGTGTGTGTGTGTGTAGGAATGTATGCATAGTCAGAGTTAAGCACATTCTACCCTTTACATTGTATTCTGGCGTAGTTTCAAATTTGAAATGAATTGATGGCATTGTGTTGTCATGAAGTCAGTCAGATTAGATTATCATTATGGGGTAATATTGCTGCTCTCCCCCACTCATGTTCTCCCAGCCTTTTGAAATGGAAGGAAAGGGGGGGGGGGAGAAATGGCATCATTGCAAAACCATGTAGGTTTTTACTTTCCCCATTGCTAGTGTTTGCAGTGAGGATTCATTCCTCCTCCTACAGTGTTTGTCCATTATGAATGGTTCCCCAGCTTTCAATAAAGATGAATAAAAAAATATGGAAAATAAAATATGGAAACCCACACATGTCTAGTCACAAGAAAGTCTAGTCACAAGAAAGCATCTGAAACTGGAACAAAACACAAACCTAACTACGTTTTGAGGGGGAAGAAATTCTGTTGAATTCAATGAGAACGACAGGGAGTAAAAATTGCAGGAAATCCTTGGGTATGCTGCGCTATTAGCCAGGCTTACTTGACAGCAAGACCCATTTAAAAAGTAGCGTCATTTTAAGCAGGCATAAGGTTTCACTTCAATATAACTTTTTCATTTCTTTTCATTTCAGAATAGATAGGAGATATGGTAAAACTTTACCCTGAAGTCTATAATCTTAGATACTGTTTTCTCTGGCATCAATCAAATTTTCCAGATAAAACTTTTATCTTACTTTGCTTCATTCATGAGATTTTAGAGAGACAGAATGGAAAGGAACTGACTATGTCATTTCCCATTCATAATTCTCTTCCATAGTTTTTTGTTGCATGAGTGGGATTAAAAAGGGAATCATGTAACACTTTTTGATTTCTTGAGCTTGGAGACCTCTGTCTGTAAGCATCCAAGTAAGGATTTCGGAATCTGTGTCTGCTTGCGTTGCTTAGTACAGAACAACAAAAAGCCACTCTTGAAAGAGAGGTCCACTTACTCTTTCATGGCTTCAGTTTTCTCTAGATGATTTATTTTTTCTAATGCTGTCATCCACTCGTCGTAAAGCTCATTCAGCAACAATTTGTGGGGAATGCTTCGGAGGAAATCCTGCAAGAAACAAACTTCAGTTAAGTTATGGGAGGCAACTTACAGCCAACATGCATCTTGGGACTCTTTCAATTTGGTTCACACTGCACTTTCCTGGGAGTGTGTATCCCAAAGTCAGAAACCACAGCTCTGTCTCCTACCATTTTTTTTATCAAGAGGCTAAATACATAAGATGCAACAATAGCAGAAATTATTTCCTAACTGCACTGCTTTTAGGAACGTCTCTTCCTAATACTTAAGAAATGGGGATCTATAATAAGAAATTAATAGATGTATACCTTAAAAACCACAGCTAGCAGATAAACAGACTTTTTTTCTAAGGCAATGTTGTCTCCAGCATTTAATTCATCTCTCAGCTCCTTGCGTGCCCTCTCATTGGCAGCTTTTCGAAATATCCCTTCAGTGAACGGCCCTTTTTGGAAGAGTATTGTAAGGATATCCTACAATGTGAACAGGAATAAAAAGAATATCACATGTATTAAGATCCAGACCAGGAACTGAACACCATCATTATCCTATGCTCGCCTTTTCAGTAGCACGTATTTGGCAGGACAACATTCATATACATTATGATACTGACTTCCTGGGCTGGGTTACATACAACTGTTCCCTGTTCTTTCTTAATTATCTTTTTTCTCCTTGTATTATTTCCCCTAGCCTTTAGGCTGTTTCCTTTTCAGATATCCCAGACTTAAATAGAAATTCTTTTCTCTCTGCAGAAGGCAGAATTCCTGACACAATATTATGACACTTCAGCAACTCATGATTCTGTTTCACCTTAGAGAAGAGTTTGCTTGGCATAGATTTGAATTATGTTAAAGAACGTTTAATTGTAATTCAACATCTTCCGTATATGACTAGTAGGAAGAAGAAAATCCTCCCATTGCTTAGGTTAGGGATTATGTTATATGACCAAAGAACAAAGCACTACTCATACATGATGGATACAATACCCTACTGCTTATTTACCTGTATAGATTTGGGCAGCGTATCTTCAGCACCGTAAACAAGAGATAGAGGAAGATCAAACAAAGGTGGTTTCAACACAGATTCTACATGCCCCTGACTTTCTGATTCATGGGTGGATCGCCTGAACATAAATGGTAAAGATATCACATTCTTTCTTTTCCTGTGACGATCTGTTGGAAGAACAAAAGGAGTAGGAATATGAGTGACATACAGTAAGCACTAGATTCATGAATATAGGATTATACAGTTATATGAATCAGCTATTGTCAATCAAATGATTTTCTGATGCTTTAGGTTGTAGCTCCTACTCTAAACAATTGCCACACTTGTTAGGCATGGATTGGGGATATTGAGTTTTGTAGTCTGTTGCAGATTGGGGAAAATTACTATAGTTATACAGGTAGTCCTCAATTTATGATCACAATTGACCCCAAAATTTATGTTGCTAAGTGAAACATTTGTTAGCTGAGCTTTGCCCTGTTTTATGACCTTTCTTGTCATGGTAAGTAAATCACTGCAGTTATTAACTTAGTCACATGGTTGTTAAGTGAATCTGACTTCCCCATTGACTTTGCATGTCAGAAGTTTACAAAAGGTGATCACATGATCCTGGAACACTGCAACTGTCATAAATATGAGTCAGTTGCCAAGTGTTTGAATTTTGATCACCTGACCATGGGGATGTTGCAATGGTTGTAAGTATGAAAAATGGTCTTAAGTCGCTTTTCTCAGTGCTGCTGTAAGTTTGAACGGCCATTAAGTGAGCTGTTGTAAGTCAAGGACTACCTGTATTCCTTATCAGCATTTGGCAAAGCTAGAAGGAAAAATCAGATCAATTCAACCTAAACAAATGCAGTTTGTAAAACTTAAATTAGTAGCAAAAGGACCAGCCCAGTTGTTCTTGGTATCTGAGGTAAAAATTTGTTTCTTGTCAAAAGTGATTGAAAACATTCAACGTGGTAAATCTCTCACTTTTGAACTGATTACAAACCTACCTATCTTATTTAAAATGGTATTTTAATTCTGTTCTACTATAAAACCAGCTATAAACTCTGTACCTCCAACTTTGTTCTTCCCGGAGTCATGCAGTCTGTATCACTTGCATATTTAAATTTTATCCACAATCCCCGTCTTAAGGAAATCAGCCTGTGTTTCAACCATCAGTCAGTGACAATTAAATATGTAGTTAACCTGCCATCCTATGGTTTGTCCTAGAACAGCCAATCGACCAACCAGATTGTTTACAGCTCTAGACATTTTAGGTGTATATGTATTTCCACCAGGGGGCAATTTAGAGTTATAAGT
>JANHFP010007181.1:4804-18962 GCA_032468135.1 Calamaria suluensis
GCAACTGCATGTTGGATCCATGCCACCACCACCACCACCACCACCACCACCACCACCACCATCACCATCACCACCACCACCACCATCATCATCATCATCATCATCATCATCATCATCATCATCATCATCATCATCATGCCATAGTGGTACAGTGGTTAAAATGCAGTACTTCAGGCTAACTCACTGCTCACTCCAGAAGTTCAATTCTTCCCAGGTCATGGTTGATGCACCTTCCATTCCAGATTGTTGGGGGCAATATGCTAATACTGTAAATGACAGTGCTACAAAGCACTATGGAGTGGTATATAAGTATAAGTGCTATTGCTATTATGGAACATTATTTCTCGTGAATGGGGGTCAGCTCCATCTCTCCTTATCTTCTGGAAGTCCTTCAAGATCTGGCTTTGTTATCAGGCCTGCAGGTCTCAAGAAATCTTCAACTGGTCCCATTATTGATTGAATCTTGCGTGTATGTGCATTTTTGACTGTTTGTTTTTATTTTGCTATATGCCACCGGGGAAATTTCATATGAGATAGACAAGCATAGAAATCGAGTAGATGAGGGGGAGGGGGAGGGGGAGGGAGAGAGATAGGGAGGAGGAAGGAGAGGGAGAAAGATAATTATAGCATGGTGGGGAAAGGGTTCAGGAAGATGGTAGTAGTTATACATGGAAGAATGGCCCTTTCCTTTGCTATAACTCTACTGAAATCTTTTGCAAATCTCAAACTCCTAATTCTAGCAGGTTCAAGGCCTTAATAACAGCTCACATTAGGCTCTAGGAATACAACATAACAATCCATTAAGGGACCACACATTTTAATGCCTATTTCCTAGCTCCTTAAAGCATGGCAATGTTTGTTCAAATTACTTTGGCATGTACAGAAGTAATCTTTCGCTCTCTATTAATATTGCACTTAATTGCTTAGGTGACAAGCATGCATGTCAAGATAGGGGAATTGAAAATATGTTCTGTACAATGCTTTAGGTAAAATGTTAAATGAAAAGTCACCACTATCATTAATCTTGAACAATAGGTAATACCATTTGCCATTGAATGAGTGAAAAGGTCATTCCGTATTAATTAAGTATAATATAAAATTATTAAATACTATTATTAAGTATAATATATAGTAAAAGCATGTTTCTAAGGAATTACCAAATAATGGTCACAGAAAAAACCATCTTTTGCAAATGTGTTTTTAAATAATTACTTTAATCTCTCTATTAATTTAAGATAAGAGACAGAAAGAGAGAGATGGAGATGTTACCATCTTTTCTATTTTAATTAATTATTTCATAAAAACCAAGTCTTTTCAATATTCTTTTTTACAAAATCAGATGTTTTTTTCTTCCCCTTAAAAATCCCATGGCATTCACATGATGTTTCATTAAAATGTACGGCTTTCTTAAATTGAACTTTTGGCTCTTACTTTTAGTTTTTTTTGGCTCTAGGGTGTTTTTCCTCACCAAAGTCCCTTTTTCTAGGGATCCTTCATGAATGATAGAATTAATACTCACTCTTCCTGAACTGATTTGCCAAAACAGCTTATGCCCTGAGGAGCAGTTGGTAGGGGCTTTGAGGCTCTCTGCTTGGACATTTCCATTCATCTCAGGACTTCATACAGATGCTGCTGTCTGCTTTATACAAAACAGGACAAAGTTAAAGCCGTTCCCTCCCCCTCTCTTCCCCTGATCAAAATCAAATGTGTGAGACATTTATGTGAAGTATGTTTGTTGTCATCCGTCCCTTAATGTTTGCTCATTTCGGGCACAATGCTCCTGAGATTCATTGGTGGCCTTTTATGATGAGGAGGGAGGATCTCCAAATGGGCTTCAATTGATTAGTGGAAATATCGCATCTTTTCAAAAGCAGAGTATTCCCAGTGCTTTGATGTCTTCAGGCATCGGGAGAAAAAGGGGGGTGGCAGATTTCCATTAGAAAGGAGAGTGCTCATTTTGAAGGATGAAAGGCATCAGATGACTCTCCGGTGTGCTGAGTCATAGGTAGCGCAGGCCACAATGAATAAGAGGAAATAACAGGAATAAAAACAACAGCTGGAGACCTAGAAATTAAATTAGGAGAGAGGAAAAGGATGGGGCTGAGTCCAGGAGAAGACAATTCAGTCAGTCATAAAATAACACAGTGAGTGGACAGGATCCATAGTTCAGGATCCAAAATTCCACATAGAAGGTACTGTTTACTTCCATGAGATTGCCACTTAAAGGGATAACAGTGCATACGATACCTCAAATATGATACCTCAAAATGAAAATCATACAAGTTCAAAGATTAGACAATAAAAGGTTGCTGTGTGTGTGTTTTGCTTTCCAGAATGCTTGTCTTATAATCTTCATTACATACTTCCTGATCTCTTTTATTTTGGTTCTTTCTCTTTCTAATTTGTGTTAAATAATAAGAAATTTAAGACAAATTGCTGGTCAATTATTTGAACAAGCAATAACTCTTCCAAGCATATAGGCACGGTTAACATTCCACTTATTTTCTTTATAATTAGAACTAGAAAGGGGGGGGACAGTCTGAACTAATAGTTTATGGTTTTTAGCATGTTTTGCTTTGTTTTTTTTATAAATTCTAATCATCTGTTTGAAAGAATGTTTTCTTTAAAAAAAGTTATTCTTCTGTATTTAGTTTGCAAGAAATAATTAGTTTCTGAATTTATTTCTTTAAATATATTTCAGTCATGGATGAATTACAACTTTCCCAAATGCCTTTTTTCTTCTTTTTTGAGACAAGCCAAATTTTATATGGTGAGATAAATGGACTTTTTTGATTTAAATTATAGCAATTATTTCCAAAAATATGTCTTTATGTTATCATATGCATATTTATTTTATTTTTGCCTTTATTCTTTTTATAAATAACCCAGGGTAGTGAATATATATTCCATCCTGTTTTTCTCACAACAACACCTCACCTCTGAGATGAGTTGGGATGAGACTGGCCCAAAGTCACCCAGCTGGCTTTAATGCCTAGACTGGAAAAGAATTCACAATCTTCTGGTGCCCTAACCACTAGACCAAACTCAATCTCTTTAATTAAATACAGAATTTATTTTACATAATAAGCAATTTAATACATTTAAGCTTATTTGATTTATTTATTGATACATTTGTTTATATAATTTTATAATTTAGGATTTAATACCAAATTGATTCAGTCATTTGAGATGGGCAATATATATTGTTACCTATTAGGTTTCACAAAATTAACTTCTGGGACACAAGGAAAATGGTTGAGTCAGCAATGGCATCTAAACACCTCTGTTGAGTCCCACTGATTTTTCTGTGACATATGAATTCCATTTTTGGGGGGCTACAACAAAAAGCTGTGATTTTTTTTCTCAATCCTGGATTGAGAATTCTACATGTATATATAACATTTATGAAAATATTTGTTCAAAACACAGCATCAATTTTCCCTGATTTATATTGTTGCTCAAGGACGACTATGAAAAAGTAAAAATTGCAGAAGAAAGATTTTCAGATTTTGGAAAGACTTGTGTACATCAGCATGGGGTCATTCACAAGTGCCCCTACAATTGGAAAAACAGATGGAAGTCTTGAATTTATGTAGAGCATGTATTTTAGTCTTTATAATTAAAGAATGCTGACAAAACATTCCTATAAAAACTAGTATTTTGCTCGTACATCAGTTTTATATCTAAAACTTTCCAGTAATTCCATAGATGAAGTCAAATTTGAACGAAATACTTTTCAACTCTCCTCTTGACCGATATTACAATTCTAGATAATCCGTTTATCCATTTTTATATGAAATTGCTGCATTTCGGTAATGTGCTAAGTATAAATCCTACATTTTTTTCAATCTACTAAATGTACTAGGTGATCTCCTTTATTATGCCATAAAGCAGTATGGAAGCCATTAGATTTCTCACCATCGCCACCCAAAGCTGAATAGCTATAATGGGTTTAATAGAGTGGTGTTATTTTCCATAATTGACTGCTAAATCTTCAGATTTCATATTACGATGGTGACATCGTTATGAACTACATTTGCACAGCTTTGTTCTGCCATGCTTGAGCTTCAAATAACTTTAGGCTTTTATTAACTCTACTTCTAGCTGCTATTCATCAGCTGGGCAGGTGCATTGCCTGATAGGGCAGTAATCCCCTTTAGATGTATGAGTTGTTTTATTCCTTTTTATTCCAATAAGCAAGCCTGGGAGCATAATAAAACAAAGGGTTTTGTTCTTTCTGGCTTTTTTTCCCCCTAGCAGTGAAACTATAAATTATCATCCATCAGCAATAAATGTGGCTATTTAATAAATAAAAAGGATCCCCTGAACTCACATAAGGGGCATAAGCGATCAAAAAATAAACATAATATTTATTAAAGCTGCTGGCAAAATGAGGGATTAGTAGAAGCTAGTGCAGGGAGGAAAGTTATCTATGAAGGGAAGCCTGGCACTGTATTTAAACACTACTGAAACAGTGACATCTGCCTCTAGCATATCTGTTTAATGAAATTGAAACCAGTCTCTTATCGTTCCCCTACATAAGTTGACCCAATATCAATGGTGGGTTTCACAAATTCTTACCACCAGTTCACCGTGCGCGCACATGCTCACTTAATGCACACATGTGCTTTCCACGTGTTCACCTGGCCTCAATAACATGGCTAAATAGGACAGCATTACACCAGGATTGGGTGCCCAGCCCACCCATAGTGGCTGCTACCAGTTCATCTGAACTGGTATGAAGAGGCTGAACAACACCTCTGCCCATTACTGCGAAGTCTAAATATTTTGGGACACTTATTTTGGAGGAATGTATAAAATAAACACATCTTTGAAATGTTTTAATGGCAAAACGTAACAGTGGGCAGATTAACCTTTTTAAATACCAGATGAGTGAGTTGAGCTTTGATACTTCTGGAAGGCATCAAATATAGAAGGAATATCCAAATCATTTCCACCTCCAGTGGGATGCTTAGATCTTCCATGTAGCTCAGCTGTTTGGCTTCCATGACATAGTCCCAGGTGGGGAATAGGTTAGGTACTCTTTCTTGTTCCCATGTTAATAGGAAGGATTTTCTTTAAAAGGGGAGGGGCAGGAGAAACAGAAAACTCCCTTTCACAAAAAGTCTGGATCAAAACAATAAGAGGCATTGAGTGAACTTTAGACAGTAGCAACCTATCATTTAGAAAAGTGAGGAAACTGCCTCAGCCAGACCATTTTTAAAATATATATTTATCCTAAGTTATCGTCCCAGTTTTCTTCTCTTGTTAAAAGTTTATACCACATAATTAAGGGGGTATTGTAATGACATACCAATGACTACTAGTTTGCAACGGTCTGAATATAACAAGTATTGACCATCTTAAAAAGTTGCATATGAATATTGTTTTTGCTGGTCTGTTTATATTATAGCGATAGTGAAGATCAACAAAGGGCCTTTGGCCTTTAGTTGGAGTTTAGGTAGCGTTTCTAGAATCCTAACCTGGTTATTTAAACTATTCTGTCATTGTCAGAGGGCAAACTGAGATCTTTCCGGCATAAAAATGTAGCCAGGAGCAATTTTATACCCTGTCTGGCATGTATATTTAGAATTGTGTTACAGTTCTAAAACTAGAGTTCCTAGTTATAATACTTTGTAATTCTGAAATATTTTTATGGTAGAATGACCTATGCTGGACAGTCTCTGGATGAAATGAATTATTGCCTTCCTTTATAACAGCAGCAACAATAGCAGAAATGGCCATGGGGAAAAATGGAATGAAGAAAAAGTGTTTAAAGTAAAAGGAAATTACATGTACTTTTGAAAATTTGAAATGCCCCCATTAATGCATGACCTTCCATATACAATTTTTCTCCCTTATTGCTATTTACAGTCTTCTGTCTAAAGCAAAAATGAACAACCTGTGTCCCAAGAGTTATAAAACATCTTCCTAAATACACTTTTTGTGCCCCACTCTCACCCCAAATTCCCTCTGGTTGTACTGCTGTATTTCAATTCATGTTGAAACTCTACATATTGAGATGGGAAGCCTATAAAAACAGTTTATGTATGGAATCCATGTATAGAACAGCTCAATCAACATGCAATTTACAGTAGCATACACAAAAAAACCAGCATAGTATAACTATTATGTTCAATAAAAAGATTAAAATATAAAATGTAATAAAATATATTGTGTCAGAAGAAACTTCATTTGTATACTGCCCAAAGTCAGAAGATGTCTAGATTAGATTAGTTTAATTAGGTTAGGTTAGGTTAGGTTAGACTTCTGAGTTCAGGCAGTTCCCAAATCCACAGCATTTGGGAACCTTGTTAGGTTTGAGTCACAGCTTCTAGACCAGGGGTGTCAAACTCAATTTAATTGAGGGCCGCATCTGGGTTGTGTTTGACCTCAGGGGGAATATGCATGGTCGGGGTGTGGCCAGAATGTGCATGGCCAGCTCAATGTCACTCATGTCAGGGGCACCTGTGGTGGTCAAGTGCTAAGGCAGGATTTCCATCAGACCCTCCCTCACTCTCATTATAATCTCCTTCCTTCTTTCCTTTTCTTTTTTCTTCCCTCTTCATTCTCCTTTCTTCCCACCTTTCCTTCTGTTTCTTTCCTCTTTCCCTTTCTTTTTTCCTGTCCCTTCTTGAACGTTCAAATGCAAAAGGAGAAACGTTTCCCCTTTTGTTTTGTTTGCTTTTCTATCCCTCTGCCAGCGAAAACAAAGGTCCAATTTCGCTGGCAGAGGCACCACTAGCTGGCCCTTTGCTGTTTGCAGGACAGCCCCACAGGGCAGATATAAGTACACCACAGACCATATGTGGCCTGCAGGCCTTAATTTTGACACCTCTTTCCCTAAAAATACTGACTAGAACCAATCTCAAAGAAAAGAAGAAGAATTACCATAATCCTATAGTCCCCTTTCCCATCCTACTGAGTGCATCCAGGAGGATACCACAGTCAGTGGTATCAAAGGCCATTAACAGATCAAGGAGGGCCAGGGATGCAGCACCTTGATTCCATGTGTATAACCTTCAAGCATGATCAATGTTCTCTTGGTACTGGGGCCAACCCTGAATCCAACCAAAAGATCCAGATAATCTGTTTGCTACAGAAGCCTCTGAAACTGCACCCTGACCACTTTCTCAATAATCTTCCTCAAAGACAGATCAGAAATTGTTCATCTCTGGGGGTCCAATAATGACTTCTTAAGGAGGAGGCAGATTAACCCTCTTTAAAAAGAGGCAGAAGCCAATAATCTCTGAAGGATTAATTCCGCACCAGATGCCACTTCTTGCAGGCCTCAACCAACTAGGAATTAACCATGGTAACAGCTATTTCCAAGAATTCTGTCCTCTTCTCAGATAATCTTTCCAGACTGTATCTCAGTTAACTGAACTAGACAATTGGAGTGAATCCATGACTTGTTCCAACAGATTTACTGGATATCTTGAGAAAAGGGTGTTTTTTTACCCTTTTCTCCCTCAGATCAATGGGGTTGCCTTAAACAGGACCACCAGATGGGAATCAATAGATGTCACAGTAGTGGAAAAATAGCTATTTGTTTCCCCTTTTATTGCCATAATGTTATACTTAATAAAGGATTCTGTAGGCCCTACACTGGCTGCCTATTAGTTTCTGGGTATAATTTAATTAGTTGCTCAGGATAAACTATGGAAAGGAACTACAAACTCACAACAGCAGTTACCTACAAAGAAAACCTGTATAAAATGTTTTATAGATGTCATTTGCCACCAGCAAGATTGGCCAAGATGTACACAAATTTATCACCCAACTGTTGGAGATGCAATTATAAATTTGAAACATTCTATCACATGTGGTGGACGTGTCCCATCACAAGGAAATATTAGTGTAAAATTCAAAAATGGTTGGGAAAAATTACAAAGATTTGAAACTGTTTTTATTAGGAATACTAGACCCAAAAATGAACAAAAACCTTCAATATATTGTACTATACATACTTACTGCAGCAAGAATCACATTCGCAACAAATTGTAAATAAAACAATGTACCCTCAGATGAAACAGTAATTAGGAAAATTCTTGAATGCTGACCTGGCTTTAAGCAACAACTTCCTGAACCCAGGTCCATCCAATGATCAGGCACTGAAGAGCTAAAAGGCAGAATCCATACAAAAAGCTGAAACTGCCTTCCCGAAGAGCAGCTTACCTCTCGTCCTTTGCCATATCTCATTTTTTCTCGTCATCACTGAAGTGTTACTGCCTACAGTACCAAACTAACTTAGTTTATTCTTTATTGGTCAAGTGTGATTGGACACATAAGGAATGTGTCTTTGGTGCATATGCTCTCACCATACATAAGAAGAAAAGAACAAAAACAATACATTCACCAAGAATCTTAAGATACAACACTTAGTGATAGTCATAGTTTACTAAATAAGCAATCAAACCATACTAGGAAACAAATAAAACAATAGAAATCATAGAGATACAAGAAACAAGGTTATAGTCATAAGTGGGAGAAGATAGATAATAGGAAAAATGAGAAAAAGAATAGTAAGACAGTCTTAGCAGAGGTGGGTTTCAGCAGGTTTTGACCAGTTCTGAAGAACTGGTAGCGGAAATTTTCAGTAGTTTGGAGAACTGGTAAATACCACCTCTTACTGTCTCCCGAGTTCCAGCTGATCAGGAGGAAAAAGGAATTTTGCAGTAACCTTCCCCTGGAGTGGGGTGGGAATGGAGATTTCACAGTATCCTTCCCCTGCCACACCCACCAAGCCATGCCACACCCACCAAGCCAAACTCACAGAACAGGTAGAAAATATTTTGAAACCCACCACTGAGTTTCAATAAATAGTTTGACAGAGTGATGCCATTCTGGAAAAAGAACTGTCCTTGTTTGTAGCTGTTCTGGTGTGCAGTGCCCTATAGCATCATTTTGAGGGTAGAAGTTGAAACAATCTATGTCCAGGCTGTGAGGGGTCTGTAGTTATTTTCACAGCCCTCTTTTTGACTCATGCTGTATACAGATCCTCAATGGAAGGCAAGTTGGTAGCAATTGCTTTTTCTGAAGTTCTAATCTGATGTCTGTTGATGTCTGTGTCTTTCTTCTTGGGTTGCAGAACCAAACCAGACAGTTATGGAGGTGCAGATGACAGATTCAATAATTGCTCTATAGAATTGAATCAGCAGCTTCTTGGGGCAGTTTGAGCTTTCTGAGTTGGTGCAGAAAGAGCACATTTTTGATGTTAGCTGTCCATTTTAAGTCTTGAGCTATGATAGAACCTAGAAACTTTAAGGTCTCTACTGTTGATACTGTGTTGTCTAGTTTTGTAAGAAGTGGTAATATAGGAGAGTTTCTCCTAAAATCTACCACCATTTCTAGGGTTTTGAGTGTGTTTAACTCAAGATTGTTCCAGTTCCACCACAAGGCTAGTTATTCAACCTCCCATCTGTATGTAGATTCGTTGGCTCGAATGAGATCAATCACTGTTGGTCTCCAAGCTTCAGTACTTTAACAGAGGAGTCTGTTGAGTTGCAGTCATCGGTATAGAGAGAGAAGAGAAGTGAGCACACAGTCCTGGGGGTGTGTGCTAATTATACAGGTATCTGATATGATTTTGCCTATCTTCACCTGCTGTTTCCTACCTCTTAGGAAGCTTATGATCCATTTACAAGTGTGGTCAGGTACATCTATCTGGAATGATGGTATTGAATGCTGAGCAGAAGTCTACAAAGAGGACCCTTGCATAGGTCTTTGGAGATTCAAGATGTTGTAGCACGTAGTGCAGAGTCATAATAACAGCATCACCTGTCGATCTATTTGCTCGGTATGCAAATTGTAAGGGGTCTAACAGCGGATCTGTCATGGTTTTCAGATGGGCCATCACTCTGTTAAAAATCAAATTCATACTTTGCCTTGCTTTTTTAAAAAAACACCTCAAACTCCTCCCAAAAAATTCCTACAAGGAACAGAAGTAATATTTTCTCTGTCAAAGATGAATCACTCTCTGAATCTCCTGCTCCCCAAGAAAATACATTAACTCCATACAAACTATGCACCTGACCCTATAGATTCGGCATTTGTTAATACCAGTTGGGATGTCAAACAGAAGGATTAACAGGATAACCAAAGACCAGGGTTTTAAAATATTCTGAAAAGAAAAATGCTGGCATTTGATTTTTTTTTAATAAAGAATGCATACATACCCAATTTTCAACAAGCTCAGTGCATAATTCATTAGCAGTTTCCCACCAATCCAGACAGCTATTAGGGTTTTTCCTCCTTTGCTATTCCTTTCATATATTGAGAATATAACAAATACAATCTCCGAGGCAAAATCTCCAGTGAAATGAATGAAAAGTGACTTATTCATGGTGACAAGTTGTTCTGAGAGTACAATCAAGCATGGAAAAATACACAGATCTTAGCTTTACTGCTTGTACACCACTTACCTGCAGGATTTTACAAATCTCAAAGTCACCTTTTGTAGGTTTTCTTGCAATGTAATGGTTTTCTGAAGATGGAAAAGAATAAACTTGCTTAGTAGCTTCTGGATTATTATTACTACATGTTTCAAAGAGGGACTTTTTTTTTCAGAAAAGCACCCTTTCAGATAAATTATATTCAGTAAAAGAAAAAAAAATCAGAACTATTTGTGTTGTTTTGTAGGAAGGAACAATTATAAGAAAATTGTCTGCTCTTCTTTGAAAGCTTTGAAATCAGTTGCTCCAAATATCTTTTGAGTTATGGTTTAGATTAGCAAATGATTGAAACAAATGTTGAACATAGCACTTTTTGGGCAGGCGCTTAAGAAGGAAAAGACAGTTATCAAAGCAGCTTCTTTTCTTTCACATTTAAAAAGAAGAAAGTTCTTCCACTTTGGTGGTGGTGTTGTTTTTGAGCCATCATTGATGTGCCAATTGTTTTACACTGAAGGAAATGAAGCAGTTCTGAAATGAAAGAATTATCTGTCTTCCTTGTGCATTGCAGCTGCCTTGAAAGCTAGAGGGCAAAGGCGTTTCTATACCAGATAAGCGCATTCAGTAGAACAAATTAATGCAGGATTGTGAATTAAATGGCATGTCTTTGGACAGCTAATTAGCTCTGTGCTGCTCAATTAAGCTTTGTAAGGACATGTGGTATTTCTAAAAGGTAAGGAACATGTAAGGTTCTTTCAGATTCTCAGGATTTTGATTTTATGCAAAAACGATCCAAATGGAAAAATAATCAATCCAACCCAGAAACATCTTAGAGACACACATAACAAATAGCTCTGATCTATAGCCAGCAGCTGCTATAATCCAAGCCTTAAAGGGTTTGTAAACCATAAAGCAGAAAAAGGGAAAGTTGCCTTAGTCACAAACATACAGTAATCACAACACTTTGATCTTGGACCAAAGCAATTAAGACTTAAGGAAGCAACAGCCCTTGCTTTTCACTTTGGTGACAATATATTCTCATCATAGAAAGAGCAGGACCAACGAATCTAGCAATTTTAGGGCACATAAACCTAATGCAGGATGAAGAGATTTCTTCAGCTTTTGATCTACTCTTCCAAATTGATGGAGAAACTGTGATGCACAGTATTTCTCAACTTAGCTGATAGGAGGAAATATTTCCCCTGTTTTGTTTTCATATGCAATTTTCCGAGGGGATGAAATTTAGACTGGCTTTAGTAAAATATTTCAGGTAAAGAGGAACATTCAGCATGCAAATTGAAACACAACATTTGGGAAGAGCGGATTAATGTTCTAGCATTTCTCCAAAAACCAGAAGAAATGTCTTTCCTTTCAAGAGCCCACTCTACCGGTTGCTTCTGTTATTGGGAATCCATAGCCTGATTTAATCACCTGAAGAACAAGCTGTTGTTTTATTTAAACACAAACTACCTCAACCAATGCTGAAGGGCTAATGGAGCTACTAATACCAAATTGCTATCACCATAAGAAGGGGAAAAAAGTAGCAATTACTGTAAATGTTGCAGCTAAGAGCCACTTAGTCTCTGCAGATTTAACGATCCATTTTCCTAAAAGAAAAGGTAAGAATTGTAATGTAAAAATTCATTTTCCTCAACTCATAGGGCAAGAATTCTCAAACTCTGCAATAATACAAAATGATGAATGGATCTTTGAAATATCCCTCATTAAGACAGCCAAATAATAGGACTTCTGGCTGATGTTACACTGATATCAGATGAAGGGAATGGACCTCGGTGTTCCCTGTGCTGAGTTCTCCCTGTTTGTGGACTCTGAGAGGAGCCAAAGCCACCATTGTAGGGCTGGCAAAGCTAAGGAGGGATACCCTGAGAGGTCATGGGAGAAAGTGCAATTCTCCAGCTGAACCCCAGGCTTTTTACCCTCTATGCCATGGCAAGGAGAAGAGGCAACCTAAAGATGTCTGCCATAAAGCTAGGATAGCCGAGAAACACTTACAAAGTGTACTGGAGGAGAGTTGGTGAACAGTGTCTGGAATTGGGTGAGAATAATCCTTTTTATTGAAAACCCAACCAGGAAAAAATAACCAGGAAAAGAGAGGCTCACTGCTATTTTTAAAAGCAGCACTTTAATTTTTTGAGAAGAATTTCAAAATCGAAGGAAAAAGAAAAAGGAGAAAGGCAAAAACCTTTAAAAATACAAAAAAAATGTATTTCTAAATTGGACAGGTGTTGTTTTGGATAGGCATTTTAAAATGCTGGACCTATTTACTTAAAAAACTAATATCTTTATATTTTGAATCGTTACCATTAAAATTGGATAAAACTGGTTAATATTGAAATTTTCCTTACGAGTGCCACTTGCTGACAAAACGAAAGTATAACACATTCCCAAAATCCTGGAAATACTTGGCTATTGGAGATTTAAATGACAGAATAAGAAAAAAATATTATTAAAGTAACCCCTCTATAATGCAAATGTAGCCCCCTATAACACAAGCCTGAATTTATAGAGGGACTTATGAAGGTTCTGGAAAAATTCTTGGAACTATCCAGAGAAACAGGCTGATCAGCTTTGGTATATAAAGATTCGTGAATATTGAATTTTTTGAGAAGTGACTTTAGGTTTGAATATATGGTTTTTGTATTATTGGACAAAAGAGGGACAAAATAAAACTAATCGAGATGCTCCACCGGCAAGAAAGAGATGGAATTTGGGGAGAAACAGTGTCAACAAGAAGTGACCAAGACGCCCAGGAAGAGGAGGAGCCAATTGAAAGAGTAGATGAAAAAACAGAATTAAAAAATGAACAAATAAAATGAGATGACAATAAGGAAATAATAACAAAAACAATAATGACTGATGACATAAGATGAGGGGAAAGTATTTTAAGGGAATTAAAAAAGGAACTGGAGTTGCAGGAAAACATTTTGAAAGAGAGATAGGGGCAAGAGTAGATATTTTGAAAATTAGACAATAGAATAGGGAAGGGAAGAAAGAAATGTTTAAAAAGATTGGTAAAGATAGAGACAAGGATTCAAGAGAGGAATATAGGAGGCAAGCTAAGAAACAAACAAAGCTTTAAAGCGGGCAAGAGATGATGGATAGAAAGGGAATATTTTTGAATATACTAGTGGCATAATTGAAAGTTAGTATAGGGATAGAAACAAGAGGGGGAGATTAATGGAATACAGTTTTTATACATTAAGGTAAAGTAATAACAAGATGGAAAATCAGAATTTGAACAATGATATTATCAAGTATGCTTGAATAATATGGTGATTGGCATAAACATAACATTGAAATATTGAATAACTAAATAATGGAATATTGTAACTTAACATAAATATGTGAATTATTATTAGAATCATATAAGCTTGCTAAATGTAACAAATATGATCAATAATATTTTATTTGTAGTAAAAGGAATGCATTCAGAATATGGTGACTGGCATAAAAATAACATATTGAAATAATGACTAACTAAATAATGAAAGATTATAACTTAACATAAATATCTGTACTATTACCAGAATTATATATGCTTGTCAAACATAGTAAATATGATTAATATTATTTTATTTGTATGAAAATGTAAGACACTCATATGCCACACTGTTCACGCATTGATGTTTATAAAAAAATACAAAAGACAGCTCAATAATAGATAAATAACTAAATCAGGAATATTATATATTTACTATTTAAAATATTATTTTTGATAAGTGACTGGTGGATAATTTTGACAATTG
>JANHFP010007181.1:19062-34413 GCA_032468135.1 Calamaria suluensis
TTATGTGCTGTGACTTAATTTAGGGTCCTCTCATGTTGTGCTGTGGGAGGGCCGTTTGCGCGTTGTTCCGGAGCCGCGCGCCAACCTGGCAGCTTCGCGCGGCTCCGCGCCATTTGCGTGTTTTTCCGGAGCCGCACGCCAACGTTTCCGGGTTGTTCTGGGAGCTGCGCGGTTCCGCGCCGTTTGCACATTGTTCCAGAACCACGCGCCAATGTTTCCGGGTTGTTCCGGGAGCCGCGCGGCTCCGCGCCATTTGCGCATTGTTCCGGAGCCGCGCGCCACGTTTCCGGGTTGTTCCGGGAGCCGCGCGCCAACCCGGCAGCTTCACGCGGCTCCGCACCATTTGCGCGTTGTTCTGGGAGCCGCGCGCCAACCCGGCAGCTTCACGCGGCTCCGCGCCGTTTGCACGTTGTTCCGGGAGCCGCGCGCCAACGTTTGTACGTTGTTCCGGAGCCGCGCGCCAACCCGGCAGCTTTGCACGCCACCCTGGAGATAAGTTTTTTTCTCTCTCTCCTCCCCCCTCCCCCCCCCCGTCCATGGTTGTCCCGGGTTGGCAAACCAAAAATCTGGTCACTTTATGTATATGTGACATATACCCGTAATTAAAATTGCAATTGCTTGGGAGGGGGAGTTAAAAAGGGCATTAGACATGAACTTAATGAGGATGAAACTCTAATAATAATAACAACAGGAGAAAACAACAAAATACAAAGACCTGCAAGTAGAAATAGAAAGCAAAATTAGTACCAATACCAACAGGTTCACTGAGTGCAATCCCAAAACACCTGGCACATCACTTGAACACCATTGGCATTGACATGTTCACCATCAGTCAATTGCAAAAGGCAGCTTTACTTGGAACAACTTACATCCTGCAACAATACCCTTAACCCATCAAATATCTGCACCTGCCTATTCCAGATCTTTGGTAAGGACTCAAAAGGTGAACAAAAATGCCAAATCCAGTCTACACATCTGGCTGACTACGCAATGAACTTCAGTGAAGAAGGAGTCAAAAATATTGTAAATCTGATATTCTCTTTTGGTACTAATCTATTAATCCTAAAAAGTGACAAATCTTGAAATAACAAAACACAACTCATAATGGATTTCACTCCCACTTAAAGCTACTAGGGAGTAATATTTATTCAATATAGTACATTTTCATTCTGAATTAACTATGCAAATGGCTGGGTTGCGTATTGGCACATTAATTAGAAGGCGTTCTCTTTAAAAGCCCCATGTAGTTTTGTTTTTTGGATCACTTGTTTGTTCACTTTTTGAAAGAAGCTGTCTACTTAATTTTGTTCTTTGTCTGGAATATCTGGTGTACCCTTTGCAAAGAAGGTTTGTATCCCAGGATCATATCACTCGTAAGAGTTGTTTTGGCATTAATGCCAATGAGAACGCAGTAACATTTCTGCCTTCTGAACAGATGCCAGTGGAGTTTAGATTTTGGAAAAATGCCCACCAAGCAAAGCTAAGTAACAATACGTTTGGAGGAAGAACAGACGGTCAAGCAGAAAAGAACACAAATCTGCCAAGGCCTTTATGCCAACTAAGTGAATGTAGCTATTTTTTTCCCCATCCTCGTTAACTACAGCACTGACTCTCCATAAATCCAAGATGCTAGCATAGCATAAAGAAGAATTTCTGCCTCACTCAACTCTCCAGGAAAATGAAAGGCAAGTCTACTCCAAGCAAATTACCAGGAACTAGAATGGAGCTATTGTCATCCTTCAGAGACAAAAGAAGCAGAGACTATGAATGCATCCGCTTAGCTCATTCGTAACACATCTTTTTTTTTTTCCTTCTGAAGACCCTAAAAGAGATGGTATTAACTATTATGCTCAAAGCATCACTACACAGTAATGAATTTAAGATGTATACGTAAAAGTTCAGGCTCACTAAGTCAGCTCAATAGGTTGTAAATGTGAATTAAGCATACAATTATTTTCTAAGGCACCGTCCTGCTGTTATAACAAGATTTGTGGAATGAGATGCTAAGAGCAAGGAAATATTTGTTGCTAAGCTTCATTTATTGCCGTTTGTTTTTTCTTTGATTCAGTTATTTGTTTTAAAAGTTTTGGGGACATTTTTTTACCCTGCAAAAGAATGAAATGGAAACAATCGTGAGGAAGACTGAACTGTGCCACTTGACGCCATAATTAAGAAGGGAGTCCCACTGACTGTAAATGCAGATCTCTGTTTTAAAATGATACGTTATAGACTAAGGTTCTAGTCCATATTATTTGCTTTTGTCTTAGTTCTTTCCTCAAAGCATTTTCACATAGGAAAGCATCAATAACGTTTTAGGCCAAGTGGTGCATTCATAAGGTTGTCACATAATTCCAACTGTATTCTGAATATATTGCATAAAATCTATGTAAAACAGTAGAAAGTAATGTAAATTAAACAACAGAGTGGACCTTGAAATGAAATCTCTATATTGATGAAGGTCCTAAAAATTTCTTGAAGGGATCATACATTTGCACAGGCTTTCCCTACCCACAACACCACTGTATTTTGACGTTACACATCCTGCTTTTAAAAATATTGAATATTTTACAATACTGGTGCTTATTTCTTTACTTACTTACTCATTTATTCATTCGCTGTATTGCAGAACTTGGAAAATAATTCCAAAGTGGTTGAGGATATCAAATCGTAATAGAAACTTTAGAAAACCAATGGAAGTATAACTGTGCCATAGCCCAATAAGCACAATTATGATCATTCAAACCCCATTATATAGAGCAGAGGGGGTCAAACTCAAGGCCCGTGGGCCAGATCCGGCCCACAAGGTGCTTAGATTCAGCCCACGGGGCCACCCTGGAAACAGCGAGGGACCAGCCCATGATGCCTCCGCCAGCAAAAATGGAGCTTGGGAGGGCTGTGCACTCAAATTCTTTATATGGCTGCGACAGCCTACTGCAACTCTCTGCCAGCAAAAATGGAGCTCAGGAGGGCTGTGCACGGTTCCGTTTTCACTGGCAGAGTACTTGGGCCAACACAGGCACCCACAACATGAGTGATGTCACGCCCTGGCCACGCCCCCCCTGAGATCAGTCCTGATGCAGTCCTCACCCTGATATAGAGGTTCTCGGCATAATAGTTCAGTGGGATTGCCCTGGATATGTCCTTATTACAGGGTCAGAAAAAATTGTTGTTGTTGTTGTTAGTTGCGAAGTCGTGTCCGACCCATCGCGACCCCATGGACAACGTTCCTCCAGGCCCTCCTGTCCTCCACCATCCTCTGGAGTCCACCCAAGCTCACGCCCACTGCTTCAGTGACTCCATCCAGCCACCTCGTTCTCTGCTGTCCCCTTCTTCTTTGGCCCCCAATCTTCCCCAGCATTACATTCTTCTCCAGTGAGTCCTCCCTTCTCATTATGTGGCCAAATTCTAAGATATAGGGTTTGTTTTTTAAGACCTGGCATTAAAATTATTTAAATTATTAAACTATAAAAAGTGGGCCCTTTGCAGACATAATTCTCTACCATATTCAAAGATAAAGTGAATTACACAGAGGTATGTGTGTCTATGCATGTATGCTGACTCCTGCCTAAATAAGTCCCTGCATTTTCTTGACAAGATTTTACAGAAGTGGTTTGCCCTTATTTCTTTTTTCTTAGGTCTAAGAGAGAGTGGTTGGCCCAAGATTACACAGCTGAACTGACTTTTCGGGACTAAACATAGTGTGGGTGTGTCCAGTGCATGATGCATGATGCATCTGGCCCATGGGCCTTGAGTTTAACAGCCCTGCCCTAGCATTTCCATTGCTTTATTATGGCTATGAGATGCAGGCTGCAAAATGTTCACTCTTTCCTCTCATCTAGTAGCTAATTGGATGTTTGCAGCCTATATTTGGTAACACCTGTTTTACAAGCCAAATGCTCTTACCAGATTCAGCATCCAGTGACGCCTTTAGATAGTGGCAATATCCCAACCTATTGAAATAATCCACTGTCAACCCAAAATGCAAACAATTGTCCTGCTCATCACAAGAGTGTAGTTGTTGTCCATGGTTTAATTGTTTGCAATGATACAGGGGACCAAAGTAGCATCATTAAGGAGTACGTTGTGAGAGAATTAAATTGGCAGGCACTCACTAATGCTTGCCTGACAGACTTATGGTTTTGCTGTTGCTGCTGCCAGAGCAAAGATGAGAGGAAGGGAAGGAACATAGCAACTCATACTGCAAAGTTTACCTTTTTCAAAACATTGTGTTTCCAGCAGAGCCTTCTTTGCTTCAAAACAGCTGAAAGAAGAAAGAGAAATTGCTATTTTAATTATGAGTAGTTTGCAAAAACCTACAACTTTTGAAAAAGGCAATGGATTGTTCCAAGAGGAAGTGCCTCTCCAATTATTATTTTTTTCCTTTCGACAGGAGAAAAAAACCCCTCCCAAATGCTTGATTGAAAAGCTTTAATGTACATTATCCACTTTTGTGATCTGTTTCTATCCTTCTAAATTCTACATTAGTTCTAGCTGGGCTGGATGCTGCGGCTGATTTCTTAACATAGTTTTATTGTCAAAGAATTTTTTCTACCTCATAAACAAACAAAAAAGCATAATGCTTTGAAATGAAGCCTAAACAATCATTTTGAAAAGATTGCATATATTTTGGAAAGAATTATGTTCACTGAAGAACCAGTTAAGTGTTGAAGTCAGCAAGCATACAGCTGCAGCAAGCATATATGTGCAATATTTTATATCTGACGTGTGATATTGAGTTTTCCTCGTCCCTGAAGATACGTTGGTCTGTGAGACTTAATAGATCAGGCAATAGATGCTGTCTCTGATGTTTAGGAAGGTTTTGTCATGTTCGTGAAACGCCTCAACACTTCAGCTGCTTTATCATCAAAGACATGTTGGAATTTGATCCCCAGCAGGTTTTACCCAGTGATTTTAATTCTGCCTATGTGAGTTTAAAATCCGTACTTTAAACAGGTTTGATGGAATTTGGCAAAATCTGCTATGGGGTAGATTCAAGAACACAACAGGACAGAATATGCAAAAGCTACAGTGATTTGTTAAGCCCCATTAACCTGAGAATGCTGAGGAATCTTTGGACAAATAAGTACCTCAGCATTCTTTGGTTAATGGGACTTAACAGTTCAGTGCTACTGGTACAGAGCAGATCTATAAAATTCCTCTTTTATTCAAAAGATGGTGTGGAGGAAGAGCAGGCTCCCCTTTTTTAATCTGGTTCGCATAGTGTCCCTTTATAACAGGGGTGTCAAATTTACCTCATCATCACGGCATCATTTTGTGATGTGTCGGGACTTTTTTTCCCTTTCATTAAACCAGACATGGGCGTGGCCAGCTTGTGACCTATCTGGCCAATGGGCTGCGAGTTTGACAGCCCTGCTTCATAACATAAACTTTCCACCAGAAGATCTTTTCTATCTGACCAACATGTAGAGCTAAGTTAGGACAAGTTGAAGTAAGTTATGTATATCTTACTTGTAATACGCAAACTTCTTGCTCCTCTATTATAGTATCCTTAGAACAACCCTGTGTACTAGGATAGGTTGAGAGATAATGGCTAGTTTATGGTGGACGGGCTTAGTTTCACAACTGAATGAAAATTCAGAACAAGGCAGGCTAAACTGGCTCACAAGCAGTTCAATTGTTTTCAGGTAGTCCTCAACTTATGACCACAACTGAGCCCAGAATTACCTTTGCCAAGCAAGACAATTGTTAATTGAGTTTGGCATGACCTTTCTTCTCATTGTCTTTGCTTATCAGAAGATCACAAAAGGCGATCACACACTGCAACCACCATGAAAATGACTCAGTTGCCGAGCATCTGGATTTTTGATCGCCTAACCATGGAGATGCTACAATAGTTGTGAAATAAGTGTGAAAAACAGTTGTAAGTCATTTTTTTCAGTGCTGTTGTAAAACTTCAAACAGTCACTAAACCAAAGGTTGTAAGTCAAGGACCACTGTATTTGGGGTGGGTGGGTGTTAAGTTAATCATTAGCTATGTGGATTATATTGAGCCTCACTTCTTTCTATGAAATGGTAGAGGGCAGAAGGAATAGCCTTGATGGACTGGAGGAAGAATTACTAGTAAGGAAATCGTCAGATAAAAAGATAAGAACCCAGGCTACAAACCATGTTTGCATAAATGCCTCAGACATAAGTATCCCACCCTAGTTTTTACATGAGGATAAAGGGGAGAGAAGAGGAAGCAAAATTGAGGCTTACAAAATTTTGTTGCTATAACATTACCAAAAAAAAGTACCTTTGCCTCACATGGTTTCCTAGTTTGATTGGCCAGTTGGCAAACAGAAATAGTGCCTATTGAAGCAGAAAACAGTGGGTTCATGGAACAGATTTATTCCTGAAAGTTTGTATCTATGCCTTGCATATTCATTTCAGTAGTTCGTCATACTGTGACTGATCACCTTCTCTATGGCAGCTGTATAATGAGTAGGCATCCATCTCTATGGCAGCCTCTGTTGTTTTCTCACAATACAAAATGTTCCCACAATCCAAAAAGATTGGGATTGAGACCCCTTCTCCTGACTGATCTTGTTTAAATTCAGCATGCAAGATATCCAGCCCATTGACTCTGCCTAGATTAGAGGTCTTCAAACTTGGCAGTTTTAAGACTTGTGGACAACTCCCAGATAGCTGAAGAATTCTGAGAGTTGAAGTCCACACATCTTAAAGCTGCAAAGTTTGAGGACCCCTGGGCTAGATATTTTACTATGTGACCAATGATTTTTTTTGTAATCACTCTAAAAATCATTTTAGATATGCCAGCATAATTGGATGTTTCTTTACGCAAATAATTTAATTCTAAAAAGTTTAAAGTCATAGTTCAGAAAACAAGGATCTTATACCAATAGAACATTAAAGCCTACCATTTCATAAAGCTCTGACAAAGAATCTTGTCACAGAAATGAAAATGGCAGATCTGAAGATATAAATAATTATGTTGGCTTCAATTTTTACTTGTAATAATAATTCTGAATTTAGAAACGTGCAAGCAGAAAAGGCTATAAACCTTAAGTGATGTCTTAACTACCCACACTAGTCATTTTTCAGGTTAATTCCTATTTAAAAACAAATAAAGATATGCCCACGATATAGCTCCATATGTAACCTGATATATTAATAGCCTATCATCCCTCTCTTAATATTCCCTTTAATTGTATTTATTTTATGTATTCAATTCATGCTTATATATATTATCTAATACATACTCAACAAATTAAAAAATAAGCGATTTAGACAATTTCTTTGCCTAAATAATTTCAGGGTACAGTCTCCATGTAACACTGAAAGAGACAGAGATCAAAATTAACATCTAAACACTCAGAATCTGGCTTCCACACTATCCTGTTACTTTGGAAAGCAAGTTGTATCCAGCCAAATACGTGTGATAACTGTGAAAACAAAACCCTTTGGGAAAAGCCAGCAATCCAGTAATTAGCTGTTCTGCAGAGCAAAGGCTACATTTGTTCCTCCCACTTCCATTTTCCATATTTAGCAGTGGTTTGATAGGATGTTTTCTTTTGGAAAGGGCAACTCTTGATTGTCATGCGTACTCTGTTGGATCAGAGACAAGTCCATCTATAAACAGTAAATGGCAAAGAACATCCCTCTAGGGACATGATGCTGGCAATTATTAAGAAAATTTCATCATGATCTTCTTCTTGCTTTTTTCTTCTACTTTATTGTCTTGCGTTTTTATTACACTGAAGCTGTTTGATGTTATTTAAAAAGTGTTGAATTTGTAAAAAATAAAGAAAATAAAAGATGGTAAATAAAGCAATCTATTTTAGGAAAAAAACGATTTTAAGGTGTTAGAATGAACTTACAGTAGAATTGTTTAAAACTACACAACTTGCAAATATCAGTCAGCTACTCCACCTACTCATTCTGCTAATATTATACTGAAAGAAGCCCATTTTTAAAAAAATAAAGTAACCAAAGAATGAGACATCAGCCTGCCAAAAAAGTGCGTATAGTCAAGACTATAGTTTTCCCAGTTGCAATGTATGGCTGTGAAAGTTGGACCATAAGAAAGGCTGAGCGCCAAAGAATTGGAGCCTTCGAACTTTGGTGCTGGAGAAGGCTCCTGCGGGTCCCTTGGACTGCAAAGTGATCCAACTGGTCAGTCCTAGAGGAAATCAACCCTGACTGTTCTATAGAAGGCCAAATCCTGAAGATAAAACTCAAATATTTTGGCCACCTAATGAGAAGGAAAGACTCACTGGAGAAGAAGCTAATGCTGGGAAAGATTGAGGGCCAGAGAAGAAGGGGACAACAGAGAATGAGATGAATGGATGGAGTCACTGAAGCAGTAGGTGTGAGCTTGGGTGGACTTCAAAGGATGTCTGAAGGAAAGCCTGGAGGAACATTGTTCATGGCGTCGCAATGGATCAGACACAACTTTGCTACTAACAGCAACAACAAACCAAAGAACGTCTAGAGCTTTGCCAATTGATTTCCGAGAGCATGATACTAGGTACTTCTCAACTTACCACTACAATTAAGTGCAAAATTTCCATGGCCAAGCAAGATGTTTGTTAAGTGAGTTTTGCCCCATTTTACAACCTTTCTTGCCACACTTGTTACATGCAGTTGTTAAGTTACTAACACAATTAAGTGAATCTGACTTTTCTTGTCAGAGTTGCAAAAGGTGATTGCATGACCCTGAGACACTGTGATAGTCATAAATACATGCCAGTTTGCCAATTTTTAAAATTTTGATCAAGTAACCATGGGGACGCCACAGTAATTATATGTGTGAAAAATAGTCAAAAGTCACTTTTTTCAGTGCCAATGTAACTTTGAACAATCACTAAACTAATAGTTAAATCAAAGATTACCTTTATACAATCCTTCACAAGTAATGTGTGGACTATTTCTCTCTTAAGACTATACTTTTAAAGACTATACATTCATTCTTAAGACTCTACATTTATACTTACTATAAATCAAAGAAGTGCAGATGGTTAAAAAAAAAAGTCAAATGTAGTCATTTTTCCCCTTAATGGAGGGAGTCCATTGGTAGACACTGAAATTTCTGTGGTCTTTCAATAATCACTGAGTGTTCAGACTTAGGACCAGTTGTTAGGGACACTGTGACACTTTCCATTATTTTTCTCAAGTGGTAAAAAAAGAAAGGGGGTATGCTATTTCGCCGGGAGCTGAAGACATACCTCTTTCGACTTGCCGGCCTGGGATAAATTTTAAAACTGGGAATTTTATAGGAATTTTTTAAAATTTTAAGAGAGCCATAAAAATTTGGTTTAATTTTATTTTAATAGTTCTACTTGTATATTTATGTTTTTAGGGTTTGGCTGTAAACCGCCCCGAGTCCGCAAGGAGAGGGGTGGTATAGAAATTTAATAAATAAATAAATAAGGTCCTAGCATCACACTAAGTCAGCATGTGAGATGGTTCCAGCTTAGTATGCTGTCCAAACTCTTCCCATAGTTCATAAATCATGGCTGATGGATTCACACCTTGTGCAATTCCACCGTTATGGCATATTCAGCAAACCATCATCCACACAATAATGATTCCACTCGATGTATAAATGGAGTCGCTTCCTGTACAAGAATTAAGCAACAGAATCAGAGATTACATTCCTGTTTTTTCTTTTTTTGTAAAAGAAAAGGCATGCAGCTTTTTTTTTCGCATGAATGGGCAGCCTGGGAAAGAAGATGAAATGCCATATGGCCAGCTCTTTACAAGAAAGCTATAAAACAGGAGAGTGAGCTGTGAGTGCTTATGCTGATAACTGAGATTACATTAATGGATATGAATTATTTCATTTACGGGGCTGCGGTTGCTGAACTGTACGTGCTTCAAAAAGGAAAACTCAGGAAAAAAAACGCTCTGATCCTGACCCCGCAGCACAGGTGGTGTGGAAAAAGAAGTTGCTGTAACACGGCAAAGAGAGATGCTGTGCTTGCATTCACAGGAAATCAATCAAGCACCTCCTTCAACCCTTTGGCAAAGCCTGAAGGTTCCTAACAGCTCTGAGGGCCATACTTCTCAGCCTGCTCTGGAAAAGCCATTTCTTCTTTGCCACAGAATATTTATTAGAGCAGCTCTTTGGAGAAGTTCCCTTGGGACCGGGCTCAAATAACTTATGGAAAGAATTCAATTTGTGTTTCCTTGGGATTTTTTTTTTTAACCACAGAAATGGAAATAAGAGTGCACTATTATTACTTCAACAGGGTTGTGTTTTTTTTGGTGGTGATTGTTCTTAGAATAGAATTTATTTATTTATTTTTGGCCAAGTTTGATTGGAGATACAAGGAAACTGTCTTTGGTGAATATGCTCTCAGCCTGCATTAGAAGAATAAAATGCATTCATCAACAATAACAAGATAAGAAACAGTTGGAGGAAATTACCGAACAAAAAAAAATTGATAGGAAGCCAGAGTTATTTATTTTGGGTATAATAAAAGGAAATATTAGAAAAGAAATTCAAGACCTCATGCTCCGTATAATCATTGCAGACAGAATTATATTTACCCAGAATTGGAAGAAAGAAAACATTCCAACAAACACGATGATCATAAAAAAGGTGCTAGTTTGCTCAGAAATGTATAACAAAGGAATTAAGAGAAATAGAGGAAACAGTGTATTATGAGACGTGGAAAAGGTAGTATAATTGGCTCAAAAAGTATAATATTAATGTACAGAGATTATATAAGAAAGATAATAAAATGGAAAAAGACATATTTAGAGTGTAGTAGATATTTAAATATTGTATATAATATACTAACAAGTAAGGATGAAATATGAATGTAATAGGCCTGTGGATAAGTTGAAATTAAGAAAAAATACTGATATCAGAAAGCTCTAAAAGTGTAAATGTGATTTTAAATGTTAAAAATGTTGTATAAAATATATATTTTTAAAAAAGAATTAAAAGATACAACATTTAGTGATAGTCAAGGTTACTAATAAGCTATCAAATCGTAGTAGGAAACAAAAAAAATATAAATTGAAAGACATAAGAGATCGTTATAGTAATAAGCGGGAAGAGATAGATACTAGTAAGGAAGAGAAGAATATTTATTTATTTATTTGTTTGTTTGTTTGTTTGTTTGTTTGTTTGTTTGTTTGTTTATTTATTTATTATTTCAATTTATATACCACGCCATCTCTGAAGACTCAAGGTGGTTGACAGCAAATTAAAACACATACTATACAATTTAAAATAATTAAAATAATTAAATTTAGCTGGCTTCTAACCCCTTCAGGGTGACTTAGACTCTCTCTGGAGTCCCCGAACATGAGGAATTCATCATAGGGAACATAAAGATCTGTTCCTCTGTGTCTCTATCTCAGGGATGTCCTTTCTGCTGTTTTTCTTTATCTTTTATATCCCACCCACCACCATCCAAAAATAGGACCTGGTGCTCCTGGTGACATCGCCATGTAACATTTGCATTTCCAGCAGGCTTTGGAAGGAGCAAAAGTTTCATCTCTAGCTGTAGAGTTTGCCTACCAATTCTACCATTTATAATTCATTGTTTGTGTTTATACTGGCATCCGTATTGGCGTATGCAACTAGATTGGAAGAAGGAGGTTCCCAGCTTAGCTTCCCAGTGCAGCTGTAATCATTCTTCAGAAAACCTGCTGTGAAAGAAGGAAATGTCTGAAAAATAGATAGAGACTGTGGATAGAGTTTCAAAATCACTTAACAGATGCACGTTGTTGTCTGTATTACATCCTCTCACATCTGCCTGGTTTTAAAGTCACTTTGAAAAATGAACAGTATGTTCCATGCTTTGGTGATACTACTTTTATGAATGTTTCTGCTAGACAATTCTTTGTGGAATGGGGGAACTACACATTGACATCATTCATGACCGAATCAAACGCGAATACAAACTGGAGACTTACCTTGGACCTCTTCAAGTTGCTTATCGAGAAACAATCCAAAACTCAGTTGAGGCTGCAGGTACGTTAAATGTCATAGGCCCGCAAAGGAAGGACTTAAAACTGGTGGCTAGTTAATACTAGGCTAATTTGATGACTTGAACTTCGTGTTTGATATGTTAACTTGATTTCGTTACAGATACGCTGGACAGGACAATAGGAGAAAAGCGACATCAAGTGACGGTTGAGTTGGGAGTTGAGCCATGGGAGGGAGAGGTGCCAGCAACAGCCCCAGTCATTGAGTATACTGAAAGTGTCAATGAATTACTTCACCCTGACCTTCGTGAAGCGATAGAAAATGGAATTTCAACCTCATACCTTCAAGGTAAAGGGTCGTTTCAGCAAGTGTTTTGAAGGTATTATATTGGAATTGTTTGAAGACTTTGTTGTTAAGCGTGCCTACAAAAGAGCAAGGCTGTCAGGCAGAAATTAACATCTCGTTTCCCTTTTTAAATTAAAGATACAAATGAATGAAACTGCTAGAGAGAACAGATGCAGCTTTTCTCTGTTTGTTTTTGTTAGTAAAATGACTGGCCTTGAAATGTTTAGTCTGCAGCCTTCAAAATACCTTTGGAAAGAAAAACAGGATGATTTTATTTATTTATTTATTATTAAATTTCTATACCGCCCCTCTCCTTGCGGACTCAGGGCGGTGTACAGCCATAATAATAAAATACACATAATCAGAAAAATTAAAATACATATTAAATAGTTCTATGGCTCTAAAATCACAAAATTTAAAATACTATTAAAATTTATTTAAAACCCCAGTTAAAACCAAATTTAAAATCCAGTTAAAAACCGTCTGAACAGGTTGAATTGTCATCTGCATGATGCAATCTGCAGTTGATTTAATGTAAAGTTTGAATGTGTTACTGATACTTCTAGGACCACTTATGGGATATCCAGTTCAAGATGTGGCAGTCACTGTCCGGGCAGTAGCTACAAATGCTGATACATCGCTAACTATGGTTTCTGCATGTGCTTCTCGTTGCCTGCAAAAGGTACGAATCAAATAACCTTATCCAGGCCAAGTGGTAATTTTTTTTTGAACTTCTGTAGTTTGAATTGGCATCATAACAAAGTTGTTTACGATATTTATTTTCCTACATTCAGAAAGGATGAGACCAGGATCATGATGAAGATGAATATTTTCTGTTTTAAGTTGCTGTTTTAAATTAAAGTATTTCATAAACTGCATTGGGAATACTTACGTTTTGGAAAACGGCATTTTGTGAATCATGGTTTTTTTATTTCTGTTATTGTTCATAATTTGCTCATATTAAATTTTCTGGTTTTCAGATTGATACAGAATAAGCACAGTGGTGTAGCAGAATCTGGTAGATTGTAGGAATGATCATTGATTTAATGATGTAATTTTAATAGTGGTTTGGGACTGATTGGGCAGATCCAGGGGCGATATTATAATATAATTTTAATCACATTTGGTTTGTATCTCAAATGATTGTATCGTATTCCGATTTCATCTTAGATCATATTCTATTCAAATTTCATTTTAAATCGTGAGTTATTCCGATTTCATGTGGTTTGTTTTATCAAACTTTTGTAGTGATTGGTTTCTGGAACTTCGCATTTTGAGATGGCCCAAGGGCTAATCAATAAATAAAGACTTGGAATAAGCACAGCCTTCATTTCAGCCTGATCCTCTGATTTAAATTAATACCGTATTAAGCAGGTTGATGTTTGGATGGAAGATTTGTCATGTAATTTTGTTTCTTAGGCTTTGAAGAATGCGGATAAACAACTCCTGGAGCCTGTCATGAACTTGGAAGTGACCGTGCCTGGAAACTATGTTGGTGTAGTACTTGCTGATCTTTCACAGAGGAGAGGCAACATCAATGACATTCAAGGTCGCCTAGATAACCAGGTTGTGATTGCAGCTGTTCCCCTAGCAGAAATGATGGTAGGTGCTGTAATTGGCAGGAAACTAATGTTGCATCTTCTGGGTACTGTGGGCTACTTTACAACAAACCTGAAAAATTGAGTACAGATAGTCCTCAACTAATGGCCTCAGTTGAGCCCAAATTTTATATTGTTAAGCGAGAAATGTGTTAAGTGAATTTTGCCCCATTTTACGACTATTCTTGCCACATATGTTAAGTGAATCACTGCAGTTGTTCAATTAGCAATAAGGTTGTTAAGTGAATCTGGTGTCAGCCAGCCTGTTGCTGCTGCCATGAAATGGGGGGGGGGAGAGGGAATAAGGGGGAAGATTACTTGGCATCTGGTTTCCCCATTGACTTTGCTTGTCAGAAGGTTGCAAAAGGCGATCACATGACTCCGGGATACTGCAGCCGTCATAAAGGCGAGTCAGTTTTCAAGCATCTGAATGTAACTTGTGACCATGGGGATGCTGCAACGGTCATAAGTTTGAAAAACGGCCATAAGTCACTTTTTTCAGTGATGATGTAACTTTGAATTGTCACTAAATCAAACACTAAATGTTGTAAGTCGAGGACTACCTGTACAGATGGCAACATGTGTTGCTGGCCGGAGGCTGTGGTGATTTGGATGGGAGGCAAGAGGCTTCAGCTTTAACCATGGCAAGACTTTGGTTTTGTGATGACCTGGAGCATGACACAAAGGCAAAACAGCTAGATAACCAATATGAGTCCCTTTATTATCACCAACTGTGCCCCCAATGTCCCTTTCAACTCTCCGGCCTGGAGAGAGAGAGCTCTTCCACCAACTAAATAGTCTTTGGCTGGCAATATTTCAGTTCCAAACATTGTAAGCAGAAAAACGTCCAGCTAAAAATCCAACAAGGCAAGACAAGGTAATTAATCCGGCAAGCAAAATAGGATATTCCAGCAAGTGAAGAAGCTTGGCAGTAAATCAAACCAGTTGGGAGGATGCCAGGAAAGGAGATAACAACCAGATGAATTCAGTGTTTCTTCCCAACAACTGCTCCAACATTTGCATCTTCTTATAAACTCCCTCAGCAGCTGTGTCTTGTAAAGAGGATCAGGTCCCCTTCCTCCCTCGTAAACCACCGTTCCTCCCTGCACTGCCTAAGAGGAGGATGGGGTGGGCCTTGGTCTTCATCTGAACCCCCTCTTCCTTGTTCTAGCTCTCCCCTGCTCTGCCCAGCCTGACTTTGCCATTCCCCAGTTTCTTTCACAGCCAAGGAATCCACTCTCTCACTCTCTGCCAGCTGTTCCTCTTCCCCTTCGGATTCAGACTCCGACGGGCAAACACGGTTGGTGGCTATTGGATCTGTGAATTTAGTTCTGGATGGGCTTGCGCTAAATGCAGACTGCTGTGCAGTCTGGAGGTCTTTCTAGAACAGAGGTTCCCAAACTTGGCAGCTTTAAGACTTGTGGACTTCAGCTCCCACAATTCTTCAGCCAGCATATATAGTGCTTGTCAGAAGATTGCAAAAGGTGATCAAATGATCCT
>JANHFP010007182.1:26248-39154 GCA_032468135.1 Calamaria suluensis
TGCCTAGGATGAGGAGGAGGCAATCCTGGTTCCTCCTCCGAGCTCCTCCCTGGGTCTGCCTCCACCCCACTTGGCACAGCCTGGACCTCCTCTTCCTCACCTTCATCTGCAGCCCCTGCCTCCCTTGCTCTCTGCCAGCTGTTCCTCTTCTTCTTATGAGTCGAACACTGACAGAGGCATGACACAAACCTCTGAATCTTAAAGTAAGAATTGTTTATTGTATTACTGTCTCCTGTTTCTTTTATTGGGTTATTTTTATGACAGTGGACAACAACTTAATACAGTTTCATATGCATTTCAACCCTACCTGATTAAATATCCCAGGCCATACAATGGCATCTTCTTGGATAGTAAGAATATCACCGGAGGATTCCTGTGTGTCTATTTTACCAATGCTAACTCTGACAAAAGATTGATTGGGGAACATGATCCAATTTAAAATATTGAAACCACCAACTAATTCTCCATTCTGATCAAAAGAGATCTCTTCCTCAGCACTGTTATTGAATGAGGTGCTTCTCAGATACTGGTGCAACTAGATTGAGAGAAAAGTGTGAAAAACAAAATAATTCTCAGTAGTAGACATTGCAGTACCTGAAGATAGCAGATTACAAAACAAGGAACTCAAAAAAAAACTTAGCATTTTTTTAGCTAAGCATTTTTTAGCTTACCATATGCAAATAGAAGTAGAATGACTATGGGAAAAGAAAGGAAATATAGTACTAATAGTAATAGGCATCTTGGGTGCAATCCCAAAACATTTGGAGTACCACTTCAAGTGGTGTCTTCAAAAGAAGAGAAAGTATCAAGAAGGGTCTCTATCTGCAAAAGATCATAGTTTAAGGCTGCAACTCTCCAAAAATGAAGGAGAAAACTTTGGAAATGCATTTTAGATCAAGGCTAGTTTAGATGTAAAGTGTTTACTTCAAATATGTAGGGGAAAGTTTCCTGTGACAGTGTAATTATTTGACAATTGTAGTAGGTCTTATTACAAAAGTAAAATTGATGTGGATTACAATAAAATAATCTTTATTATTTTTTTTAAAAAAATGAAAACAGATAAACACAAAAACACACAAACTAAAAACATATTTTACATTTAAAATCTATCTAGAGTATTTCTTTTATTTATAATTGTAACATCAGTCTTATTTACCTCTTTCACCTTTGTGTTGTCTAATGTCTATTCTTCTCTTGTCAGTCAATGTATAAACATATTATATTTTATTGTCTTAATTATTTTGTTTCCTGTGTTCAATTTTTCACCCAGGTTATCCCAACTTTGATAGAATTTTGATTCTTCTTTCTTTTCAATTGTAATGAAAGCCTATCTATTTTCACACATTCATATATCTTTTGTACAATCCTTACATTTGTAGGCACGTTTGGGCTTTTCCATTCTTGTGCGATCAACAATCTAGATGCGGTAAGAAAATTGTATAGTGAAATAAAATATTTCTTTTTATATTTTGCCTTCAGGAATCCCAAGCAAAATAGTTCCGGTGGTTTTTTTGGTTATCTCCTCTTATTACAAAGGTAAAATTGATGTAGATTATAAAATGCCTTCTTCAGAAGCAACACTGGGAAATGCAACTCTTTGTTTTTGGACATATTTGATAGCCTTTGAGTTATATTTGTGCTACTTTATACTGGCAGAGGCCTTCTGGCTTCTTCACATCAAAGCTAATCACCTCTAAAGGAATGTGTTTCCATAGCTTCCCTTTCTTTCTGCTCTTTGCAGGCAAGGATTACTTTGCTAGAAAGTCCTGTTTTGATCACAGGTGCCCTTTTACATCCCCAGTGACAAGTCCTTCCCAAAGAAAATGGGTCAGCTGCTTGGCCTTGAAAATAGAGTAAAGGTGGGTGACAGATTTCAAGAGATTAGCAATTCTGGTGTTTGTTTATTGCATTAGTGCTGTCTATTTTCTTCTCTTTATCTTGGGAACTGGATATTGTAAGATGTTCCCAGCTAAGGATATTTTTAAAAAGGAAATGATTTATGACTATTAATATGTTTTATACAACTTATCATTACTATTTTACTATATTTTATGTTGCAATAAATGGTAAAGGTTCCTCTCACACATATGTGCTAGTTGTTCCCAACTGTAGGGGGCAGTGCTCATCTCCATTTCAAAGCCGAAGAGCCAGTGCTGTCGAAAGACATCTCGGGGGCCATGTGGCTGGCATGATTAAATGCCAAAGGCGCACAGAATGCTATTACCTTCCTACCAAAGGTGGTCAATAGTTTTTTCCTTGCATATTTTTTTGTGCTTTCGAACTGCTAGGGTGGCAGAAGCTGGGACAAGTAACGGGAGCTCACCCCAATATGTGGCACTAGGAATTCAAACTGCTGAACTGCCAACCTTTTGATTGACAAGCTCAGTGTTTTAGCCACCTGAGCCATATTATACATTAAAAAATAAGCAGTAAACTGTTCAAAAAGTGAGGATACAATAGAACCAAGGACAGAAAATAAGGCTGAAGGTAGACCTTGCAAATACCTTGAATTTTTTACTATTTTGCTCATTGGTTATTCCTGATTCCAAGTATTACAAGAAGCAGGAACAATTATCTCTTACCTATTCCCTCATTCCTTACCACACAAATAATGTTTACATTATTTTATTCATTTTTACTATTGTATACAACGTGTAATAGACTTTCTTCAATTCTTTTATGCTGCTTTCTTAACTCATTCTTTCCCAATGTGCAGGCATAAGAACTGCATTACATTCTTATCATAATCATAAGATCAATTGCAGATTTAAAAATATACTGTCAGTATTGCATTCTGATCCCCCCCCCCCTTAACGATGCCTTGTAAAAACCATACTTTTCTCAGTGGCAACTTTTTTATTGAGTTACCCACCATCCAGGTGTACATTACTCATTGCTAGCTCAGGCTTCATCAGCATATACTTGAAATTGAGGAATTTTGTTACATCAAGGGTGATTAGAAACTGGCATACACTGTACTGCATTTATTTGGCGATTTCCCTTTGTTTTTTTCAATCCTATATATTGGTCTATTTCTTGAGCTACAGTTGATATTGGAAAATAGGCTACATCACTATTCATCTCAGAATATTTATGGCATAATAAAAAGGAAAACAAAACTGTTTATTGCAATGTAGATACTTGGAGGACCCCACTGTTTATATTGCTGCATTGCAAGCACACTTAGCCTAACTCAAAGCATCATTTCAAGAGTGCAAAAACAAACAACCTTAGGAAAGGTAAGTTTTCTCTTACAGTAGTCTTAGACACGTCTCCACGCTGGCAATCCATTTGGTAGGGTGCAACATCTAATAGTGTGAGTTTTCACAGTGGGCAAATGCTTGCTTTATTTTGTTGGACATACAATTTTAGAGTCCCTGACTTTTAGTAGGCTAAGACTCAGAAACTCTTAGTCTATTAAAGAAAAGGAGAAGAGGATTGGGTGGGGGGAGGAGAGAGAGAGAGAGACAAACAGACAGACAGACAGACACACACACACACACATAGAAACTCTTAGTCTACTAAACAGAAGGAGAAGAGGGTTGGGTGGGAAGAAGAGACAGACACACACACACACAGAAACTCTTACTCTACTAAACAGAAGGAGAAGAGGGTTGGGTGGGGGGAGGAGAGAGAGAGAGAGAGACAGAGACACACAGACACATGGACAGAGAGACCCACACAGAGAGACAGAGTGTCATGCCTCTGCCAGCGTCCAACTCAGAGGATGTGGTGGAACAGCTGGCAGAGAGCACTTGGAGCAATTAGGCTCTGAAGACGAGCAGGCTCCAACAGACTCGAGGCAGCTGGGGGTGAAGGCTGAGAGCGGTAGCTCTGAAGACGGCACAACACCCCCAGTGGATGCCAGAGAGAGACGCAGGGACAAAAGAGCTCAGGAAAGGTTACTCAAGAGTAAGAGTAACCTTTCCTAACCCTGTGTGTGGGTCATCACACAGAGAGTCAAACAGAAACATACACACACACAGAGAAAGACACAGAGAGAGACACACACACACACACAGAAACTCTTAGTCTACTAAACAGAAGGAGAAGAGGGTTGGGTGGGAGGAGAGAGAAAGAGAAGCAGACAGACAGAGTGTGTGTAATGGCCTACTCTTTATTTCTGATATTGCTAATTTCAGGATCTTTTGTCTGTCTTTGTTCTCAACGCATGTACACATGAGAGACTCTAGCTGACTCTCACCTGATGGGATGCCGCTAGCTAAGAGCCAGGCTTTGTCTATCCCTTCCATATATTTCCTTAAATAACCCTTCCTTCCATTAACATTATAAATGTGTCTTGCTTGGGTAATTATTGCTTGAGCTGTATTTCCACTTTCAGGGATGCTCTCTTTGCATACAGAGCAATTTTAATGTAATATGGTAATGGGCCCTGCTAAAGAAACACATGTGCTTAAGAGATTCACTGTTTCGATCTTCTATAGAAAACCTCTTTACATGTTAACTTTCTATACTTTCTATTTTCTTATTTCATGTTTATCTTTTATTTCTGTAAAAAAAAATCAATTAATTTAAACGTCTATCTGTGAATAAAAAGAGAAATGCAAAGACAATATGGCATTAACGAGCAATGTATTTTGGAGAAAACGTGAAGTGCTGTGCACAGATAATGGGGATGAAAATGCAGTGGGGACCTCATTTAACAGAGCCAGAGAAAAGAAATTGAAACATTACAGTCTGGTCTTCTAAGGGACTCAAGAAAGGTGTTCTACTTCAAAGTCTTTCCAGCATACCATAAGGGAGTCCTTTACGTGGAAGGTCATCAGCCACTGATTCAAGAAAATAAAGAGAGGCTGCAGAAGAGGAGATTAAAGTTCTCTAGCATGATCAATGCTTGGAAACTTGTCTAGTTGCCCACAGGAAAAAAAAGAATTGTAGAGCGCAAATGGTTGTCAAATATGATGGCTAATGGAAATATACTCAGAAATGCATTGAGGAGTAGAGTGAGATTTTTGAATTGGATAAACCCTATTTTCTCTAAGAACACTGATCAACTGAGCAATAGCAAAGAATCTGATCCTATTGTTAATCTCACTAATCCCCGTGCTTTTTCCCTTAAACTGTCTACCGTGGACCTGTCATGCTTTTTAAGAGGTCCTTAAGGGTGTGCGTGCATAAATGCACCTCCATGCCTACCGTCCCTGTCCTACTGTTCCCATCTATTTGTAATCATCCCATCTGTTTATGGCTATGTTTTGCCTATTTATATCATTAATTGTGGCAATGTTCTGTGCCAATGTCTATGTTTATACTGTTACTTGTTTCCTGGTACTTGTTGACAAATAAAATAAATAAACAAGAATATGCAAGTAGATCACCTGGGTGTAATTTGCTACATTTTTACATGGGGAAATTAAAGAAAGTCTCTATGTTTTGTTACAGGCAGTCAGTTTCAGGAGAAAGAGAAATAAGGATTGAAAGCTTCAGAATAATACCCATGGCCCAAAGCAAGCAGTAAGGGCATAGAATGAAAAGCTGAATCAGGTATTTGTCAAATAATACTTTGTACAAGGTAGAGGTGACCTGAACTGACCTGTTGCCCATCAAAAGAAATCTTGGAAACCACACTCAGCAACTCTTTGCCCTGAGAATGACCCAGAATCCTGAAATTGTTGGGTTATGGGTGGATGGAAGCATAAACCAATGAGAAGGGATGTAGGAATTGTGACTTCAGTCATAAATAGAGTGTTAAAGATTTACGGTATCCCATTTTACCTGTTCTTTGTCTACTAGACTACTCATGTCAGAATCTTCTCTCTGCATTTCTTCCCAAGACGCACATGGAGTCACATGGAGAATAAGTAGAAGCCATTCTTATGGGTGCTTCTCCAATATGTTGCTTGGTCCAATCAATATCCATCTATGATGTCCAGGATTTATCTGGCAAATCAGGAATTATCTAACTTTTGATAAAAATGTAAAACTAACGGAGGAGTTTTAGTGAGCTCCGTTTTTATATAAATGGAACAGGAGTGTTTTGAGAAATAGAAGCTCAATTTCTTCCTCTGAACACTGAGTCAATGTATGAGGTATTTCAGGGACTGGGCCACCATTACAACACCAGGGTATGTCATGTACTGATTAATTTAAGAATACTAGGTTCTAAAATGAAATGAATAATGTGTTGTGGCTGGTTACCATTGTGGCTGGCAATGGTTAGCAAAGCTGGCTGGGGAATTCTGGGAGTTGAAGTCCTCCAGGCTTAAAGTTTCCAACATTGGAGACCCCTGGTATAAACAGCAGGACAAAGATAGATGCATCTGTCATGATTATAATTATATAGTCAATCTCTGTACCTCTATGGAAGCACAAATATATTATGAAATACCAGAGAAAGCCTACATGTACTTCATCCTAAAGAACAAGAAACCTATGGAAGTTCTGCACCTCTCAGTCTTTTTATTGCTCAGAGAATTGGCTGCCCGTAACAATATGTAAGGACATTAGTACATCTTTGTCCTTTTGCTCTGTGTCAGGTTGTTCTCACAAGAGTCAGTGAAAAATGATTGCAAATTTAATAGATTAAAAAAATAAAAGACAGGTGGAGATAGTTAACCCTCTCAAAAAAAGAAGAATCTAGGTTATCCATTGCTTCTTTTATAAGATTTATTCTTGAATCACTGCAGTTGCTGATATTTTGGGGCATAGCGCAGAGGTGGGTTTCAGCAGGTTCTGACCAGTTCTGGAGAACCGGTAATGGAAATTTTGAGTAGTTTGGAGAATGGTAAATACCACCTCTGACTGGCCCCACCCCATCTATTCTCTGCCTCCTGAGTCCCAGCTGGGAGGAAATAGGGATTTTGCAGTAACCTTCACTTGGAGTGGGGAGGGAATGGAGATTTTACAGTATCCTTCCCCTTCCATGCCCACCAAACCATGCCCACCAAGCCATGCCATGCCCACATAAACCACACCCACAGAACTGGTAGTAAACTTTTTTGAAACCCACCACTGGTACAGCTCCTTCCCTTCTTTAAAAAACATTCTTTTTCTAAGGTTCCTGAATTTCTTGTGAGCTTGGATGATTTGGAATCAAAGAGTCATAGAATGAAGAGTTATAAGGGATCTTGGAGAGTCCAACCCCCTTTATAGGAATTAATAGTTGTACCGTCCCTGAAAGATGAGAATTTACCTTTTGTTTAAGCACCTCCAAAAAAAGGGTAGTCCATCACCTGCTCAGTAGTCCATTCACCAAAACTGATATCATTTTTCCTGACATCAGACCAAAACCTTCTTCTATGCAATTTAAAGCCATTGTTTCTTGAACAACCTGTTCAGACACTTGAAGATATCTATCACATACCCCAGAGTATTCTCTTCTTCAGATAAACATACCCAATGTCCTCAACCAACCCACTCCCCTTTCTTCCCAGATTCCATATCATTTTGTTCATCAGCTCTGTTTTGGATAGATTTCAGTTGTGAAAATTATTCCTAAACACATGACTTCCTTTCATTCTTTCATTGACAAGTGCCCCCAGCATCTCAGAAAGGTGATTAAGCTGGTTAAATTGACTTTTTTTGTTGCAGCTTTCATGATGGTTTTGTCACCTGCTTTCCTGTGCTGCAAAAAGTTATCCTGTAAATACCAGAGGCTTGCCGATTTGACGTTGGCCTTGATTTGACTGAGGAAAATGTTTGTACAGCTGTGTTAACAAAACTTACAGGATGTACATTGCACCATGTTTCATAAAAACATACTGTTTATAGGACAAAAATTGGTCTAGAGTGTATTTTGGTTGGCATCTTGTAAAACATTTGTCTACAACCTGAAATGACTGTATGCAAATTTCTATTGACGTTGATAGCTTTTCTCTTGGAAACAAGAAAAAAGGGATTTTTTTGCTTCACTCAGTTGACTATTAATCCTGCAAGTTATGATTCAGCCACAATGTTTGCATAAAGCATTTTGATCCTTCTAGACTCTTTTACACATTTTATCATTTTTTAAATTTATCTTCAACATCTGCATAATAGAGCAAAGTATTAAACTGTGGGCAATGATGAAAATGCAGCACTGAAATCATAACACTGGCATTAAAAATACAACAAGCAGTTGCACTGTTTAATTCTTTGCTCTGTTCCTGTAAGAATACTCAATTATTTTCCTCCCAAAACAAAGGAGAGAGTTTAAAGTGAAAGTTGGTGAAATTACAGACAGGAAAATGCAAACAAAATGACTAATATTCTGTTAAAGGCAGATTTGCAGGTGGCTAGTTGTCCTCTACATTGGATTTAAAGGTTTTGATTTGTATATTTTTTGCTGTGGATTCTGCTGGAAGAAAATTTGGAAATTTCTTTGGAGTGGTTCCACAGCAGATCCATAATAGGAAATATGCTAATCAACATAAAGTCCTTTTCTCAGAAAAGGATTTGCATTGGTGGTGATGTAGGTTGCACTCAAATTTACATTCTTAAATATTTTGAAAAGGCAAATTTCTTTGGCCTTTATATCCTCAGCTAGTATTTTTAGAAAAGTTATTTTATTTTAATTTATTTATTTGTCAAATATGTATAAGATAACAAATATAAGTATAAACATTATGAATACAGGATAAGGATACAAATAAATGGGGACAGTAGGACAGTAGGATGGTAGCCAAACTGGTACTCTTATGCACGCCCCTTATAGACCTCTTAGGAATGGGGTGAGGTCCACAGTAGACAGTCTAAGATTAATGTTTTGCGGGTTTGAGAATGTAACAACAGAGCTAGGTAGAGCATTCCAGGCATTGACCACTCTGTTGCTGAAGCTGTATTTTCTGCAATCAAGTTTGAAGCGGTATACCTTGAGTATGTATTTATTGTTTGCCTGAGTATTATTGAGGTTGAAACTGAAGTTGTCGTTGTCAGGTAGGACTTTGTAGCAGACAATTTTGTGTACTATGCTTAGGTCAAACCATAGATGGCGTAGTTCCAGGTTGTCCAGCCCCAAAATTTCAAGCCTTGTGGCGTAAGGGATTCCATTGTGAGCAGAGGAGTGGAGGACTGTTCTTGTGAAATATCTCTGGATTTGACAATTGTATGAATGTCTGATACACAGTGCGGGTTCCAAACAGATGAGCTGTATTTGAGAATTGGTCTAGCAAAGGTTTTGTATGCTCTAGTTTACAGTACAATATTACCAGAGAAGAAGCTGCACAGGATTAGGTTAACAACTCTTTATGCCTTTTTGGCAATGTTGTTGCAGTTTCATAAAAACTGCATGTTTCATAAAAAGTCCATGGTGATGTACAAATGTCATATTAGTCATATTAGGTGTGCTTTTTTGAAATGTTTATTCAGTGCACCCCTAAATACTGAGGTATATGGGGAAAAGCAAAAGAATTTAGTAACCTGGAAATTACATAATATTTGCACTGAATTTAGTAGTAACAAATTAAGAAGTCCCAATCACTAACTCTATTTCAGAACTAAGTTTGTGTTGAGAATCTCTGCTGTTTCATTAGTCATCTAACTTCATATTAGATATGCACTCATTTTTGGAAATTTAATTCTATCTCTATGAATAGGAATTTATTGGATCTGAAAAGCACCAAGCTCGGATTTTCAGAAGTGCATTCTTTCCCCAGATTGGCTTCAGAAGAAGACAAATAGCTTAGAGAACGGGGGCAACTATATTGTGAAAAAGCCTCTGAGTGCAATCTGATATAGACAGAAATCAGATTGAAACAAGCATCCCCTCGTAATGGAGACCTGGAATAGGTGTGGAAATACTTTATGTTTCTAAATACGCCAGAGCTAATAGATCGCCTCAGAAGATACCAGAAGGAAATTGGCTTGTCAGGTCCCCCTTGCTTGACTTTATGTACTAAATCTATCAAAGAATAAAAAAGAACAAGCATTTCAATTGATGGGAAAGCCAGGAAGATTAGATATTTTTTGAGAATGATCAACATTCTTGCTACTTGTTTCACATCTCAATGACACTCAGATCTCAAAAGCCAGATGCCTGTTGGGAGACCAGTAGTCTTTAGAATGTCATAAATCAAGGGTGAGGATAGGGCTCCATTCTTCCTGTAACGAACAGCATAAATTGAGCTTTGAATGTCAATATATTCTTAATCCGGTCATTCTTTCTAGTATGAAGACTCTTGCTGGGCAGCCACGTAAGACTCCATAGGTGGCCCAGAGTTTCATTTTTATATTCTCTGACCTTTCCGGAGAATCTTAGATGCTTAGACAGCCAAACTTTTGCTGTTCATCACTTGAATAATAGGGTAGAAAGGTAAAGGCAGAAAGAAAGGTCAGTTGCAACAAACTCTTTAGGCTGCTGACACACCTAGGGCCCTATGCCAGTTCAAAAGCAGTTCCAGATTTCTAAAATTAAGGATATATGAATATCGTATATTATATCCCTTCTGAGGGATATAATTGCTGGTAATTTTATTACTATAGAATAAGGCTGCTCACTGCTCAGGCAGAGAAGTTCCTTGTTCTTAGTATTTGTTCTTAGTATTGTTAGTGGCTGGTTGGTTTGAAGACAATCATGGTTGACCTCAGAAAGATTTGGAAAGACTGGGGAGTGGAAGTGCTGATGGTATGAAATTGCCCTACATTATCCCAGACAAGAACGATTGGAAGAAGGATTTCAGAGATGCTTTTGTCATTGTAGTTATTATTTTGGTGCTCAGAGTAAAATACTTTTGACCTACCATATTTTTTGGAGTATAAGATGCATTGTTTTCCCTCATGAAAGAGGATGAAAAATTTGGTGTGTCCTATACTCCGAATGTAACCCTGCCCACCCGCAGGACCCCACCCTTTGGCCTCCGGGAGTCCTCTTCCTAGCTGCAGAGACTGCTACCGACAATTGCTTGTGTTTCTGGCCTCCGTGCATCACGTTTTCAGCCTCCAAATGCTTTGTTTGAGAGCCCTTCAAGGCTGCGGGGATCACCAAAGCACATCACCACTGATCTCTGCCTGAAAATGCGATGCTTTTGGAGGCTGAAAATGTGACATGCAGTGCCCAAAATCGCTACCCAGAACAACTGCTGCCTTCTTTTACCCTTTCTGCGCTTCACCGGCTTTAGTCACTGGAGCTCCCTCTGAAGATCAGCTGTGCTGTTGAAGCTGTTTTTCACCCCCAATGGGAGCAACCTTTGAACTTTGCCTGCTTTTCTAATTGCTGCTCCATCTTACATTCAGTGGTGCTTTAGAAGCTGTTTTTAGCCCCAATCAGCCCCAACTTCAAAACTAGCAAGTGGACTAATGTGCTGCAGCTGACCAAGCTAAGGACTAGCCAGATGAATACCTGGTAGGCAGAATTTTTCCTCTATTTTCCTGCCCCCAAAAATAAGGTGCATCTTATACTCTGAAAAATATGGTATTTATATCTAGTGTAAGCCAAACCTAAAAAGATAATATTTTGAACAAAGAAAATTTCTAATCCATTACTTTCACCCCAGTTTTCATAAAGTGTGCCTGTAGCATGAAATCTATGTAACATGAAGACTGATGCTTATTGGATAGTAGACCACCACCTCCACCTCCCCTTCTCCCCCTGCTCCCCTCTCATTTCCTCTCCTCTTCTTTGGACTAAATACTAGCCTGCCTCCATGGGATTTTCCAAAATTTGATTTTCTTAGGAATCCTTTTTAGAATTTTTTCTCTCTGTCATGCTTTCATCTTAATTTTCAAATTCTTCCTCATTTTTTCACATCCATCTTTTCCCATAATCTCTGTTTCCCATTGTTATTCACTGCTTCTAATTTCTCCCCCTCCGCTCCACTTATTTCTTGTTTCTTTGACAATGCCCCTTTTTGTAGGCAAATGAAGATTCTTTGGTTCTGTGACTTGTAAAAATCCCTTTGGTTACTATTTGCCAGAAATACTTTTTCTTGTTGACGATCTCAGGCAGACATGAAGCAAACAAAGCCTGAGGTTTTAAGCATCATTCAGACTGAGGGCTAATCACTTATTCCAACCCCTGATTTTGTAGACCTACAGGGTTAGGGAAGACTATTTAGGCCATTGACTTCAGTCCCCTGTTTGGCCTTATGCCATCATAATCCCCATCTCTTCTGTACATGCACTATATGTTTCACACATACAAAAAGGGGATGGGCCTTGTGTTACAATACTGGGACATAGCAAACATCTTCAGAGGTTGCTATTCGTACTTTGTGCAGGAATCTAAATTAAAGCATCCAGTCTCTGCTTTAATACATTCAAATTGTGCGAGGAGCCTATCCTAATATTTTAGTATATACATTCTTTGCCAGAAATAGAGGATATATTTTATTTCTCTTCACATACCTTATTTTGCAACACAGAGTTAGGCACGCAAAAGTTTCTGCTCATCTTTTGGATTTCCATGCCCCAAAGACAGCAGGAAAGCTAGCATTTTCTAGCAACACGCGACTGCATAATTTTCTCCCCTTTTCACATGTCTTCTGTTGAGCCTCCAGGAATGAAAACAGACATTTTTAAAAAATAATAATGTTTGCTTCCTGTTTTATCAGCCTTTTGTCATCTTGAATGTGGTGGCTTCCTTCAGGCAAATAAGCTTAGAAGGGAAGACTTTGTGAGGATCAAAAAGAAAGTCCCCTATTGACAACACTTAGTTTGTTCTTACTGTCCTCTTGAATTTTTTCTGACCCCCCTCCGTCTGAACCCCCTGCTATTTAGCATGTGTTACTTGAAATTAAACTTCTATTTTTTTCAGTGCTAGCTACTTGATTGTGCTCTCATTCCTAACTTTTAATTTTATTAAAGTTTATTCATTCAAATGTGGGCATGTGACTGTGTGCTTGGTAGCCCAAGACTTTGCCTGCTGCTTTAGTACGCTTAGGGACATGGTGGCCCAGTGGGTAAGACAGCTGAGCTCGTCAATCGCAAGGTTGACAGTTCAGCAGTTCGCATCCCTAGTGCCGTGTAATGGGG
>JANHFP010007187.1:0-11435 GCA_032468135.1 Calamaria suluensis
GTTTACAGCCATTTCAAAACAAAAATGATACAAAACAAATATACAAAAACGATGCAAAATAACGTTTCTGAAAGAATAAAAGAAAAAAAGTAAAAACAATCTATCTATATAGTAAATGCTTATAGGCCTAAAGATAAATTGATTAAATTCTAGACCCCTGTATCCATAATTGTCTGATTTAAATAACTATAAAAATAATTATTAACGGCTGTGAGAAAATTTAATGTACAGACATATGACTATATTTATCTGGAAAATACAATCTTTCCTTTCTGAAAAGAAAAGAAAATGAAATGAAAAGCTGCTTGCACTGTAAATAACAGGTAATATATCTGTTCTCTAAGCGTAAGTTTTACTAGCTTAGTCATGACTAAAGGTTTGGCTATAGTACTGGTTCATGCTGTTTATGTGATAGATAAGAGGGTGAAGGGAGAGAGCTGTCATAATTGAATGGTGTTTTATTAAACAAGCATTGTAAATGAAATGAGGAATCTTCAAAAACAGTGAACCAATTCAGATCTGATTGACAATGGAATTCCTGCTCTTGACTGACATTTAATTTGGAACCAATCTTCTTTTGAGATATTTCCTTTAGCAGTAAAGAGTAAGATGATTTAAATTGGAATAGACAAACAAGACCTGTCTTTATTTCAGAAAATGTGTGTGCAGGAGGGAAGGGAGAAGCCATTGTCATTGTCGCAAGAATATAGATTTGACTTTGCATCTGTCAGTTCTATGTGGTGAAAGTTTCCTTATTTCAAAACTAAGTTGCAGATTAAGCCATGCAGCTAGTTTTGCACTGGAGAATAAATTATCTGCCATTTCAGATTTTTAGAAAAAGTCTGTATTTATGTATAGTATATATTATTTGCATATTACCTTGCCCTGCCCCAAAATTACCAAAGCAGTACACAACAATCAAACAAACTTGTATCTAATACAATAATACAAAGAGCCAATAAAATGCTGTGTTAAAAAAATAGTACAATTTTAAATAGTTCTAAAAATCTACTTTCAAAGTTGGATCTTAAGCCCTTTCTGTTACTCATTATCACCTTTGGAGGCATTTTTCCCATCTTGGGGAAAGACAGAATTCATTTCACACTATAGTTTTTAGCACTCTTCTTGCAATACTCTTATTTCTGAGAAAATCAACTTTTCTTTTTTAGAAAGCAAAGAAATCCCCACTGGCCTTTAAATGTTGCTTTCCTCCATCTATGAAGTCAAAGTTAAAAGTATGTGGGAAATGCCTCCTGAGAACAGAAGTGGTATGAAAAAAAATAGAGAATCCCCCCCCCCCCAGGATCAGCTTGCAAGGTGGATGGGTAACTTTATAAAACACAGAGTTTTCTCAACAATTATCACAGTATAACAACTGGTTCAAAAAATAAGAATTTTGAAAAAAGACATTTGTAGAAGTAACGAACCATGAAATGATGTTCCTATAATTTCTTATTTAACTTACTTTACACGGCTGTTTTTTGTCTTAACAATTTAACAACAAATTAGGCATGCATCTCACATGTGAACTGGGAAAACAAAATTGATACTTAGCATACTGGGAAAGGTGACACTGTTATTGAAATTTCTAACAAAGGTCCATTTTGAAAATGACAGCTGCAGCTTTATAGGAGATTCTACTTTCTTCTTTGTCAAGTCCTAACATTGTGGCTCCCTAAGCGGATTAGAATGAAACAGGAGCAGTCTGAAAAGGCCACATCTTTCAAACATGCAGAAAAAAGAAAGCTTTGTACATTGTTAGATTGCCAATTTTTGTAATATCTTCCACACCTCAAATCTAAAAGAATGTTTCACATTAATTTATTAAATTTCTATAGTAGGACATCTCAGTCCAACTGACTGTCTGTATATGTTCCTTAAATAGGGAACAGTGTCATATGTATTGCAACATATTATGCAATTATCCTCTTTGCTTTATGTCTAGGCAACACTGAAGTGTTAATCCCGACTGTCCACTGCATTTTTCCTTGTCCCTATCCAATATCATTGTGACACCAACTTCAACTGTAGAAATTCTTCGTATTTGTTAACATAATTAAATGAAATCTTTTCTAAAGACCATATGGTCAAATTGAAAATAAGTGAGCCAAACAGCAGGCAGATATTTAATAATTTTTAATTATTTGTTTATATTCATAAGCTTCCGAAAGATATGTGTCTAGTCATTATGAAACAGGTTGTTGGATTAGGTGAACACTAACAACTTGCCTACGCTAAAGAAGAGATCTGAATTCCCTAAATAATCCATGACTTTGATCCTAACTTTACTATTATTCCATAAGTTCTGTTATTTCGTTCTTTTTCTTCCATCAGTTGCTGAAACAAAAGCTATTTTACATAGAAGTGAAATTGAAATGTTTAGCAAATATATTTTTCTAAATTTCAGCTCTTATATAAGGCCTCTCAAAATGTCCAAATATTTGGAATTATTTTACAAAATGATCTATATACTGATTATTATATGAAATTAATGTAAGACAATAGAAAATTCTTGGACTATGTTTTTTATTTATAAGCCCTTATAAGTCTAATATGAACTTGTAGTATGTGTAAATATTTTTTAATCTGTTATCAAAAATGAAAAGAAAATATGGATGTACATAAGAATGAGCTAAAGTGATTTATATATCTGATACACTTTTGATAGAAATCTTAGTCATTGAATGTTCTTCTGCAAAGAAGAGATGGAAGAAAAATGGGCTACAATATATGGCTAAATATTTTGGAGGGCTATTTTACAGGCTATGGAGGTTATAGGCCCCTGTATGACCTATAACACTGATCTGGCATCAAAAGAAGCATCTGCTACATCAAAGGCAGGGGTGAGCTGCTGGGGATTCGCAGGGGTTTGGGACAACCTCTAGCTAAGATTCTGTGCACTTCAGAGAACTCCCAAATCCCACTCCAGGCTGCCCTGCCCCACCCCACCCTGCCCTTCTAGGAAGTCCCCACCTGGCCCATTTTGGATGCAGGTAAGTTCAGGGAACACCTGAAGCTTGAGCAGGATGAAAAATGGGCCTACTGGAAGTTTGGGAGGTCTCCATAGGAGCTCTGGAGTCTGGAAAGGCCATTTCGCCCTCCCAGAGGCTTGAGGAAAGCCTCTGGAACCAGGGGAAGACAAAAACACTCCCTGCTGTGATGCAGGAGGCTGACTAAACCAGGCCCACCGTTGCCACACCCACTCAGCAACTTGGCAGAGAACTCTTGCTAAAGTTTTTGAAGCCCACTCCTCATCAAAGGACTTTCTACTGGCAGAAGAGCAACTTATTCAAAGTTATTTCCTTTCCTTAAACTTATTTCCTTCATTCAGATTTTCTCTACAAAATTAATTTAATCCAATATTTTGGAAATAATATTCCTTTTTGCATCCTCAAAACAAGGCATAATGAAGCTGAGACTGAAATGTGTGTGAACTGGCATAAAACATCAGCTTAATAGAAGTTTTTTTTTGACAAATTAAATTTTTATTGTGGTTATTTATTGTGATATAAGAAACAACTAAGATGAAATAATTGCCCTTTACCCTCCTTTCAAGGAAAACCCTAAGGCAATACCTGATTCATTTATAAAAATATATTGACTTAAAATGATTGAATGCCTAGCAAAGCACTATTGGCTGCTACTTAAAAAAACCCTTAAACATACTATTCTTGTGATTAAATAAAAAGGGTTAACTTAAATTGTGCTTTCTGTGAATTAATATTAAGGCTAAGGAAAGACTTGCTAAGGAAAAGATGAAAGAAATACTAATTCTTCAGTTTTAAGCAGATGATGCTTTTAGAACCTTTTATCAGCTGAACTTTTCAGGACAACATATCACTATCTAAGAAATTACTTGACAACCTCTGATCCAATGGGTCATCATTTCAGAGTATTTCCTTACTTAAGTAGAGAATCATTGAAAGGTGTTCTTGGGTACCATATCATTCGGAAGAGGCAGTTTTATTGTCTGATGTTCTTTCTGAACTCGTTTATAGCAGGTTTATCATTGCTATATAAATGGAGGAATTCATTAGGTAGAGGTTGTAAATTGCCTATTGTGACCTTTTCATTCATACAGAAGAAATTGATTATTTCTCCAGGGAATAGGAATGCACGACAGTGAGTGCACACTTTGGCCATGACACCCCTATCAGCAGAAATATTACACCATGCAACTCATGCATTTTGCATTACTCTTTCTCTGTTGAGGCCTTGTTGTAGATGGCAGGTCTGTTGAAATAGAAGCTCAATGTTGGGCTGAAATATTGATCATAAATCAGATTAATTGGTATAATAATCATATTGGGATAAAGATGGAAGAATCCTTCCTTGACCAATTAATATTCAAGAAAATAAATGATCATTGCTCTTTCCATGATTTAAGTGAAGATGACTTGTAGCTCTATCATAATAACATTTCAGTCATTTATACCTGTTCAATGTCTTTTTGTGATCAGTTAGAGAAGATGCCAAAGTCTTCTTATAGCATTAAAATCAAATACGATATGGGGTTATAGCTGCTTTTGCAATACACTTATTTTCAGATTATTGAGCTGGAAAGAATCTCAGTCATTCAACTTTATGGGTATTGATAGCTATTCTGTCACTTTTCCTCTTGCAAAGGGTAGCATGCTTCTCAGGTGAAAAGATTTGGCCAGTACACATTTAGTTTTGTTCAGTATAATACAGAATTACCAGTTAATAAAAACTAAAATGACTGTATACATTTCATACATTTCATCAACTGAACTTAAATGTGTTTAAATGACTAAATCACATTCACAGTAAAATATTTACAGTGCATACTAAAATAAGCTAAAGCCATTGTGAAAAACCAACCAACCAACCTGGAGCATCACATACTTTTCAGTAAGAAACTATTTGGTAATTTCTCTGGTATTCACTTATATGTCATGATAAATTTCTAGACATAGAATCCTGCCAAGCCCTAATCCAATTTCCAATCATTAATAACATGACATGTTGTCAAACTAAGCAGAAGAACAACATAGAACAGTCCAGCCAAGTTCAGTTTTTTTTCTTACATACAGTGGACAGAACCTTGCCAGACTAAAATCTCACTATTCTTACCCTTACTGGTATACCCTGGGACATTTTAGGGAGTGATTATCCTTACTCTCTTCCCCTGTCTCCCACCTTGCTCTGGTCTGTTTCACATCCATCATACAAGTTCCCCTTCTGCAAATGTCACTTCTCTCTGTCTCTGTCTCTCTCTCACACAGAGATACACAAATATACTGTTCCAGTAGTTCTTCACTATAAAGGATATTTTCCAAAATATGCTGTCATACTTGCCTTCCATCTGATATAGTAGTTATGTTCTAATTTTATTTGCATGCTAACATTAAAGACACTGATCGCAACAACAAAACTGGTACTGAGAAATTTAACATTACACATATTATCTTACAAGCCTTCTATTATGTAGAACATGCTGCTAAATTGGGTTAAGTGGCAATGTTATCCTTTGATCCCTCACATCTAGAACTGCTTCATTTTACCTCATTTATAGTTAGGCACAATGCATGTTCTTTTCAGCTGATGCTGTTAGAACATGCCGTCTACCAGCAGTATTCATTTACTAGACAATTAATGGTTTCTGCCTATGGAGATTCTCAGTCATCCAGGTCATGGATGACCCAATGGTGCTTTTTCAAGACGCAACTGGACTTTCTGTTTTTTCTTTGAAGATGTTTCACTTCTCATCCAAGAAGCTTCTTCAGCTCTGCTCTGACCCAAGCAAGAGGTTGCAGTGCTGTCAGATACAGAAAGGTAAGAGTTACTCTTTTTTTGGCAAGTAGCACTTGTCTTTTAGGGCAATAATTAATACCAGCAAATTCCTAGATGAGTATCAGATGAGAGCTGAATATTTTAGTGAGTATAATGTTAGTGCTTGTGTGCATATGTTGGCTCATTTGTTTCAGACTCCTGCCATCTATCTTTGTGTTAACTTATCTGTTTTATTATGCTTTAGATTATTCATAAGTAAATAAGCAACAAGTACTATAGATATATAGTTATCCATAGGAAATACATCAAGTAAAAGTTACTTTTTATTATTTAAGTGAGAAGGAACAAAGAATTTTATTATGATCCTCTGTGAATTTCTGGCTTTTCCTTTAAACTCTAGTTGAAATAATGTCCTAGTATTAGTTTAATCTATTAAATATAATATATAATTCATACCACATGCTCCAGATATGTGAGCTTTTGTTTGCTAATTATTGCTTTTATTTGGTCAGGTTATTCTTGCAGTCCAAGGTACCTTTCATAATTGGCTCCAAATCCATAATTCAAATATACAGTGCTCACTTAAAAAACGTAGGTTTTTAATATGGACCAGAAATTGTTACCTGAAAGTAGAGAGATATATGCAATTCAAAGCATTTCTGCCAATCATATAAATAAATTATTTTTTGCTAAGTATGTTCTTAAGTATGTATCAATCAAATATAATGATATCTATCAGAATTACTGTATATCTAATGTATTATTAATGAATATGAACCTACTACAAATACAAGGAGTAAGACCCAGATAAATTTTATGGCAGATTACAAGAGATGCCATATGAAACATTAGGAAAGAACTTAGCAATATAACTGATGGTTTAGTGGAAAGCTACAGTTGGAAAAATGGAAAAACATGGAATAACAAGCTGGGTAAATGCAATAGTAAAGGTAAATAGAAGTACTGCAAAGACTATTGTTTTTTAAACAATACTGCAATATAAATATAGGCACTAAATATGCCTATATATGAACGTCCAAATGAAAACATCAGAATCAAAGATTTTACTGTTAAGAAACAGTAAAATATGTTCAGCCATGATTTTCCCAGATGTAAATTATGGAAGAGACTATTAATTACTGGTTCATATGGGTTAACATTACAATATTAATGAGTTTATTAGCATGGTGTGACCCAAAAAGATATAGCTAGGATTCTAAGATCAGGATAAGGTGCAGTTTACTGCACTAAATTTATTCAAAGGAAAACTGAAAGCTGAAGTAAAAGATAAAAGGTATTGTGAAATCTGAAGCAGAAAATGTACTTCTAAGATTTCAAATAAGAAAACTACTAAGTGATGTTTTTTTAAAAAAGCTATTAGAGTGGCCAAGAAAAGATAAAGATGAAAGCCTTAGGTAATAAGAACACATGACAACAGGGCACAGACTTTCAAACAAGAAAGACAAGGAAAGGTAATAAAGAATGACACCAAATGGAAAAAATATTATAAGAAAAGAAAAGTGAGATTTTAGAAGAAGCTCAGAAAAATCACTGAAAAATGTAGAACAAAATTAATTATGAAGACTTCTAATAGTGGTATCTGAGAATAAAACTAGGTGGAAAACCTTCAGAATCAGAATTCTAATGAAGGTTGCTTAAATTGTCTATTACATTAGGATGCTATATCTGAGAAGCATTAACAAAATGTATAAACGACTCTTAGCAAAAAGCAAACTACCTGTATTTACTTAAGCAACTTAAGAAACAAATATGGTCAGCTTGCCCCAAGGAGGTGTTTTGCATGACAAAGCAGAGATGCAGAAATACACATACATTTCCCACTACAGAAATTCATCATTTGGCTAGAGCCAATCTTCAGAGTATCCCTTTCAAATATTTGTTTATTTATTACATTTATAGGTCACCCATTTCACTATTTCAAGTGACTCAAGAGAATAGATGATTCAAGTGAATGATATAAATATGATTATTGAGGAACATAAATATATCTAAAATTTGTTCAGTGACCAACTCCATCATAGTGAGAAATAAATTGCAGTAGACAAATGGTTCAAATATTTAAAATGTAGACAAAATACCTACTGAACCATTTTAATATGCTAATTGTGTTATGTGAATACCTATCAAAAAACACCTCTATGGCCTGAAGACTGGAAATTACAATTAGGTGTTTATATATACACTATAGAAATATACACACACTCTAAGAAGGAAAATAGTAGTGGTAAGTACAAATTACTAAAACTATTGCACGGGTTACAAATGCCTGTAATTTCTTTGCTTAATATCTTACAAAGAATAGAGTCCAGTGGTGGGTTCCTCCCGGTTCGCACCGGTTCGCGCGATCCAGTAGTAATGACCGGATGACTCTTGCGAACCGGTCCCTCCCCCAAACATCTGTGTGATATTTTCCCATTTTTTCCCATTTTTTTTTCTTTGCCGGTCCTGCGTGGCTGCTTCACAAGCCATCAGGACCGCCAGCGGCTTTAAGAGCAGCCCCAAACCATTGGGACTCTTGCCCGGTGGTTTGCGGTTCCTCCCCAAGCTGCCCGGCCTGCCAGCGGCTTTAAGAGCAGCCCCGAACTATCGGGATTCTTGTCCAGTGGTTCGTGGTTCCTCCCCCACCGCGGGATGCGGGGGCTTGTCCCGGAGCTCCTGGCTGTTCCTGGGACCACCCGCGCCTCTCTCCCCCACCGCTGCAAGCGGGCAGCCAGAAGCGAGCCAGCCCCAGCGTGAACACCCGGGGACGGTGCTCGCCCCTCGGAGCAGAGGAAGCAGAAGTGGTGGCTGCTCCTTCCTGCCTTCATGGAGCTTTGCTTTCATGCTGACGCCGCTTGTCCCTATCCCAAGCTCTGTGTAGGCACAATTTTATTTATGTATTTATTTTTCACATTTTTAAATTGCTCATTTTTTTCAGAGAAGGAGTTTTGGTAGTATACAGTGAAATGTTAAAATATAAATAAGTATATAATAATTAAAATTTTAGGAGAGAAGGATAGATATGCCAAAGGAAGGAGTCAAAGGGAACAGTCTCATGGTTGTTTGCTCCTCTCTGCTCCCCCATGAGAACCTTCAGAGTCATATTTTGAATCCTGTCTTAGTTCTTGAATGGGCTCTAGAAAATTCAAATCCATGTGGACCTTTGCTTTGGAAATCTTTTCTTTTAGCCTCTTTAACATTTCTGTTTGACAGTTTCCTGATAACATAGTCTGAGCCCTGGGTCAGTTAGTTTCACATTTGCTGGGATGGAGCTCTTGGAGAAGATGGAAAAATTTTCTCCATATAGTCATGCTACATGAAGAAAGAAGCACTGTGAATTTAGAAGTATGAAAAAACTCTACAGATGTGTAACCATATACATGAAGGTGATGTATCACTGAAGTGTCATGATTAATGGATTGAGTTAGGAATCTGGAGATTCGTGATCAACTGCATTCCCAAATACAGAGGTCCTCTGAATAATTTTAGATCAGCTATTCTTTTTCTCAGACCTGCAGTTATGGGGAGATGGAGTAGATAATGTTCTGTATGCTAACAATAAATTATTGGAGGAAAAGGCCAAGTATAACAGTAGCAAATATATAAACAAATACCTTCCAAGAAGAGTGATCATATACACAGTCAAAGACATACAGTTTTGGAAGCATATATTTGTATGAAATTCAATTCACGCTTTCAGTTGACTATATGGAGATCAAAGGAAGAACCAGCTGATATGATCTGCCTTTGACTTCAGTAAAAAGTGATTTGAAGTCATGATCCTTGATAGAGAAATATATTCTCAGAGGACTAAGTGTACTAAGGAAAAATTGAAGGAGTCATGTAAATTGAACCTAGAGAAAAGAGCATTTTATTTTTATTATTTATTTATTATTTCAATTTATATACCGCCCCATCTCCGAAGACTCGAGGTGGTTGACAGCAAATTAAAACACATACTATACAATTTTAAATAATTAAAATAATTAAATTTAGCTGTCCTCTAACTAAAATCAATTAAAAACTTATACATATAAGTTATTAACATCAAAAGTTTTAGCAGACTTTTAATGTTACTTTATGGTGTGTTTCTGTCCCTTCCCTCTCTGGATAAAATCCCTAAATAATACTCCGAATTAATGGCATTTATTTACTCCCTTTTTAAATGCGCCTTTTTTTAAATTATAAAAAGGTGTTTTTTTTTTCCAAAACAAACAATACATAAATTTTTTAAAATAATATTTTAATTTTTCTACAAACATCTCATTGCGTGAACAGCATGGAACCAGGTTTACATTTTAGTACAAATAAAGCAATATTCTTCTAATTTAATACAGTTGATGATACTTCTCCTATTTTGTTTAGATTTTAATCTTTCCTTAATTATTCAATATTCCAATGTGTTATTTGTATGCCAATCTGCATATTCTTAATGTCGCTCCTTTTCTTGCAATTAAAATACTACTAATCATATTTGTTACATATTTGTTACAAACTTAATTAATTAACAAACTCAATCAGTGGGACAACTTGCCTCCAGAAGTTGTGAATGCTCCAACACTTGAAGTTTTTAAGAGGATGTTGGATAACCATTTGTCTGAAGTGGTGTAGGTTTTCCTACCTGGGCAGAGGGTTGGACTAGATGACCTCCAAGGTCCCTTCCAACTCTGTTATTCTATTCTTATATGGTTCAATCAGGAATACATAGTATTAATATAATTATAGTCTTCCATTGTTTCCCTTTCTAATTTTAGTTATAGCACTATTTTAATTTCCCCCCATTATTATTCAAATCAGTGCGTAAACAATGTGACATTTGGGCACCATACATTCTAACAAAAAAAACTAAACAAATTAAGGATTATTGTTACAGTACATAATTTCTGAATAGAGTATTGACTGAGCACAATCTTATATGCTTTATTGCATAATTCAAATACAATTTAATTGTTCAATTCCTGCCAAATTTTCTCTATTTTTACTTTTTTTCTTATTGTATAAACAGCATTACCATCCGCCCTACATATCCGAATTAAAATTCCCATCACATTTACAGTTAATAGCCTTAAATTCATATTGTACCCCTTCAATTTAAACACTATCACACACACACCCCATCCTTAATTTCTATTTTCTTGTTAAGACATAATATTGCACATTGTATTTGAATTTCAAGTCTTTTCTGAACTGGACCAATTTCTCCTTTCTAGTTTTACTTTTAAGGTATCAATCACATAAGAAAATATCGCTAATTATATGTTGCTCATTAAAATCCATTATTCATAATCAACCAACATTTCACATCGCTCTGTAACTAGGTACCATGTTTTTAAATATTGTCACATACTAATTCAATCATAGTTACTGATATTAATGCAAATCACCTAGATCTATGAGTAAATATCATATTTCTCTCCATCATTTTTCTCTTTCTAACTATTTTCTTTTGTTCCCTCCAAAGATCCGTTTCTTACATTTATGTTTATTATATCTTTTCTCCTGAATCTTATCTTGCATGTTCTTAATTATAATCCTTTTTGCGAATGACATTAAATTATTTAATACCACAGATAACTCTGCTACCCTTCAAAATGATTTAAACTTTTTATCTGAATGGTCAAACAATTGGCAACTTCCAATTTCTATTAATAAATGCTCAGTCCTGCACATAGGCAACAGAA
>JANHFP010007188.1:8175-19413 GCA_032468135.1 Calamaria suluensis
GTAGGTTTTCCTGCCTGGGCAGGGGGTTGGACTAGATGACCTCCAAGGTCCCTTCCAACTCTTATTCTATTCTATCTGCCTGAAAATAGCCCCCAAAAGTTGTTATGTTATTGTTGTGCCAGCTAGAACTAGTATGCATTCTATATTCTGATGATATTTCAAATCATCATTCAGTACTTGCATCAATCACAAAGATTAGACCAAGTAGCCTTAGTTGAACTGAAAAACATTCAGAAAATATATCTTTATATCATTTATATATCTATAAACACATTGCTATCATAGCAGAGAAACAAACATAGCTATTTAATAACACTAATTCTGAAATTTATATAGATTCATTATTTTTATTAACTTTCCAATAATGTTTACATTTCTGAGATTTCCAGGTGTCTCTGTTTGGGACTTAGAAATTTGCATTTTGGGGACGGAGATAATTTTGAGTTGACCTAATAAAAAAAAATTAGGAAACAGGCCACATATGACTCGGAAATCTTTCTTGTACCACTTTCTGATAGCTGTAGATGAAAATTCTTAAACAGGCTCTACATAGCCTTTAAAAAAATAAAATGCAAACAATCCTCAGGCTCAAGAAAAAAAATAGAAAATCCATATTAATTTATGTGAAATGGTGAAATCACACTGAAAAAGTGATTTATGACCATTTTTTACACTTAAAACTGTTGCAGCATCCCTGTGGTCACATGATGAAAATTCAGATGTTTGGCAACTGCCTCCTATTTTTAACAGTTGCAGTATCCTGGGTCATGTGATCAACTCTTTAAACTTTGTGACAAGCAAAGTCAATGGGGCAGTCAAATTCACTTAACAACTGTTATTCACTTTATAACTGAGGCAAGAAAGGTCGTAAAATGGGGCAAAACTCATTTAACAAATGTCTCACTTAGCAACAGGAATTTGGGGTCAATTGTGGTCATACGTTGAGACTACCTGTATACTACTGGGACATTTGTTTTAAATTATATTTTATGTAAATATATTTATTAAATTTTTATTTAATAAATAATAAATAATAATAAATAAATAAATAATAATAAATAAATAAATTTATCCCATATCGCTATCAATTGGGTCTGGACAGCTTACAATGTTTTAAGTACAATATATCAAGTGCATTTATTAAAGATTGTAATTACAAAAACTAACAAACTAAAAGAAAGAGAAAAATAGAAAGAAATAAAAACTTCAAAGGGAAAAATAGGAAAGACATAAGAAAAAAGAGAAAGAAAAATATAGTAAGAAGAAAAGAAATAACTCTTTTCCTCTTAAATTACAATAAACGATTTCTAATTCCCTTATCCTATCTCTTATCTGTAAACAAATCTACAAAGCACTGCCATTTTGGTCCTGGTACGTATAAAAATCCAATAAATGTTACTACAAAAAACCATTTTAACCTTGATCAAATAAATCAACTATATATTCCTTTACTTCTGTCAATCTTATCTTAAACTCATTGAAAGAATTTCATAGAACTTTATGTCCTTTCATTTGTTTTTGCCCCTTCTCATGAGATTCTTAAAAGCTTTAACAAATCTCTTTCATAAATATAAAAATTATTCAAGTCACACTCTTGGTTTGTTGTTGATTCTTTTGATTATCAGCCAGTTTCTTTGTATGTCCAGTATAGCATCCTTTGTCATTCTTGTGTTCTTTGTAAGTCCACTCTTGTCTGATAAAACTTTTCCTTCTTCTCTAATATCTTTTAGGTGCAGTCTATGTATTTCAATGTTGACACTGTTAGTATTAATGTCTGACTTCATATTTTGAATATAGCCCTCAGTATTTTCAGTGTTAGAATATTTTGCATTATTATATAACTGTTATCAAGTTTATGTCAGGCTTTTAGTCAGGTACCAAAAGCCAAGAAAGACATGTTGAATAACTTCAAAACAATTTCCTTTATTGTTCCTAACCTATAGACAGAAACCTTACTAAATTAAAGCAGGCTACTTGCATCATTAAAGATATAATGATACTCTGAGAAGTCCTAGAGAGGACTGTAATGTTCTTCTGGGTATCTGGACTACCTTCCACCACAACTTCAATTGAAATTTTTAGTTTACCTTTGTGTCCAATTCTTTAAAAATTTCCTGTTTTTTTTTTCAAAATTAAAAACAAAGAGTCTTTCCAGAGATAGGATTGTTACTAATTCCCATTAGACAGATACATTTTTAATTTATCTGTCCATTTGTAGCTTTCCAAAATCAAAATTTTAATTAACCTTTTGCTGTCTATTTTTAATTTTTTGAAGCTCATAAACTTGTAGTTAATTTTTTTATTTCAATAAGAATTGAAGGTAGACACACCCAGTGTTTCAAACGTCTCTATTCAAATGTTTCTAAATCTAAGAAATAGTTAATGAGGAATTTTGACCCACAGATGCTGAGCGGCAGAGCAACCTGCCCTTCTTCCCCAAGATGAGTTCCAGAGATCTACCAAAGCGAAGAGCACAATCAGTGATAGGTGTGGGGATGAGGGTTGGGGCCTAGTGGAGTAGGAAGTAGACCTAAGATCAATAAGCATCTGATGGGTGGGAAGCAGAAAATGTGGCTTGGGAAGTGGGGGAGGTTTGGGGCAGATCAGGATTGGATCTGTACTAGGCCTCCCAGGGCCTCCCCCATTCTTGAGGCACCCTATGTTCTGCTTAATGACCCATGCAATCACTTAACAGTTGCATGGGGACAGCAATGGTGGCAGTCATTAAGGTAATTGCATGGGGTGTATGAATGAAGAAAACCTTTCAGTTTGACATCCAAAGAAAAAAATGGCATCCAATATTTTCATCCTCACTAGATCCTGCTATACAAGAACATAATTTCTCCATTGTTTGTGCATCAGTAGTATCAATATAAAAACGTTTAGATCTCAGGGTGCTTGTGTTGCAATACTTTGAGTCAGTTCTTCACAACTTTAATTTGAGATAAGGGATCAAGGGAGGGAATCTAAAGTGGCTTGCAAATTAAAAACGTGGGTTGATTTTTATTTAAGCATTCCTCTTTGGTTCCTTTATTTAGAGTATGAGTCATCAAGAATTATTTTGAGTCTAGTATTGCTGCAATTTCAATGGCAAATTGAAGTCATATAAACAATTTCATGATCTCTATTTTAAACTCACTTATGTCAATAGGGTAAGGAAATCAACCAGAAATCTCATTGGAGGTACCCAATCTCATATAGAAGATAATGTAGTTGTTTGCCTTCTTGTGTATTTCTTGACCATATTCTATAACCATATAATAAAAGGCTGGCACATGACTAGCTTAAATCTTGCCTTGAAGCCACTCCTTGGTTTAGATATTTCTGCAATCATTGAAAGCATTTAATACTGTATTGGAACTGACATGGATGTTTTATAAACTATGAACAGCAAGCCTTGGTTTCATGGGCTGTCTGAACCCAAACCACCACTTCTCAATGTTTTATATTAATTTATAGTATGAGTAAAACACATACATTTGTTGTGTTTTAATATTTTCCCCAAACATACCTATATATTGCTTTCAGATATTTTAAACATTAGACTGCAATATAAACTGACTTCAAATAAATGCATAAAATGGAACACACAAATGTAAGTGAAAACAGAACACAACAAAGAGCTGAGAAATATGCACGGGTCAAGATTTCTTCAAGGAGTAATTATAGATCACTGTTAACCCTGTTTACCCGCAGAGCCATCAATGAGGAGGCAGCCACAATTGCTTGGTGTACAGAGCTGAAGCTCCTGTCCAGCAGCAAGCACATAAGAGCACTGGGAAACTGTCTTTCAGATCCCTCAGGAAGGTCTTGGCAAGCAAAGGTTACTGGGGCCCGTTTATTGGTGAGGGAAGCAGCACAGGTGTTCTGTTCTTAGTTCTTTCAGCTTTTGCATCATGTCTTGTGTATCAGTGAGGATTCAGTCAATCAGTTCTCAGTGGAACTTGTATAATATTATTTGATTTATGCCAATACAAAATATTAGGCAAGGGTAGAAAACTTTAAGTTGGTGGGCATTTTTAAGATTTAGAGAAAGTGTTGTAAGTATTGTCATAAAATGGCTGCCATTGCAGGTGATGCTAGTAAAAAGCAAACCCTATTTGCCAGAAAACAACACTTAAATTGCTCCCTGCTACCCTCTTTCTAAGAGTGATCTCTTTTTACTTGTTACATTGACCCCAGGAGGCACATACCCATTTTCATCCTTTATTGGGACTCTTCATATATTGGTAGCAAGATGTTATTCTTTGAGGTTCAAAAATTCTACCAGAAATTGAACATATAGACCAGTGGTCTCCAACCTTTTAGGCATCAGGCACCGGTTCTGTGGATACAGGTTTTTCAGTGGACCAGAGAGGACATGGTTTTGCATGCTGCCTGCCTCTCGTGGATGGGGCTTTCTTGGTTTGCATGACCCAGTTTCTGGCATGACGTGGCTCAGTGCCAGTCCATGGACCGGGGGTTAGGGACCCCTGACATAGACCATCACACTTCAGACAGATATATACAGTGTATTACCTTTAGGATCTATTCTGGACTTGGTGCTAAGTGGTTGCACGAAGTGATATCTAAAACCTGTATCAGAATGTTTCATCTTCCCTTAAGGTCTCAGAGCATAGCAATGCAGATGTTATACCATGCCTTCCTCCAAAGTCATATAAAACCCTATCCATAGAGCCATGATAGCAAACCTATGGCACGTGTGTCACAGGTGGCACGCAGAGCTATATTGGAGGGCACTCAAGTTCAGCTCTGGTGTGCATCCGCATGACAGCCAACTGATTTTTGGTTCTTCCAGTCCTACTGGAAGTCAGAAAACTGGCAGTTTCCAGCCTCAGGAGTGCCTCTGAGGGGGTGGGGAAGGCTGTTTTCATCCTCCCAAGGTTCCTAGAAAGGCTCTGGAGCCTGGGGAGAGCAATGAATGGGCCTACCAGGCCTACCGGGCCATCACGTGCCAAAAGCAGGGGTTGCATAGCGGGTGTGTCACACATGCATGTGTGGGGCAGCAGGGCGCATAGAATTATGGGTGTGGGCACTTGTGCATGCGACCCCCCCACACTCCCCCTGCTTTTGGCATGCGATGGCAAAAAGGTTAGCCATCACTGCCATAGAGCAATAGAACAGTTATCAATCCAATTTATCTTTATTTATTTTTCCTTGAACAGATGGCATTTGGCAGCATTCCACCGCCTTTATTTTCTAAGAATGTCTATACAACCTGGATAAAGTTCACAGGAAATTTTCTAATAAAAGTATGGTAACAATTTTTTCTTGAAAAAGAAGCAAAGGTCAATCCTGAAAAAGGTACATATCTGAGAGAGGTTCATAGAGACAAAAAATGTTGTTTATTTTTACAACTCACTTTAAAAAAGGAAAATTTAAGAGCAAAATCAAGAAAAACTTCACAAAAATACACACTAATTAAAATATCTAAAATCAAATAAATATATTTTTAAGACAATTCAATTTCCATATTTTCAAATTGAATCAATTTCTTCAAGTGAATTCAGTTTAGATTAGATGGGATATGGGAAGAAGATATAGTTTTAAGAGAAGATAGTAAGTTACTAAAGTTGTCTATCCTTCTGATAAAGGGTAAAATAATTTCTTTGTGCATTTTATTTTTCTTTGTTATATTATTTTTTTCCTATTTTTATGTAATTTCCTGTAAGTATTCCCATGCATACCATTGTGAAGTCTACATTGCATTATCAGGCTGATAGAAGCTGTGATTAAGAATGTTCTTTAAACTGGGTGAGGACAACTTCAACATTTTGTTATAGATACCACTTTGCTACTTAGTAAGGATTTATTGGAGAAGAATGTAATGCTGGGGAAGATTGAGGGCCAAAGAAGAAGGGGACGACAGAGAATGAGGTGGCTGGAGGGAGTCACTGAAGCAGTAGGCGTGAGCTTGGGTGGACTTCAGAGGATGGTGGAGGACGGTGGAGGACAGGAAGGCCTGAAGGAATGTTGTCCATGGGGTTGTGATGGGTCGGACACAACTTTGCAACTAACAACAACAAAGAATTAATCATACTCTATTTCCACCATATAAAATGGTGAGACACAACAGGCAGGTCATACATTCAGGAAAAGTGGATGAAACAACCTTCTTAGGTAGCTGAAACTGCAACTAAGCAAAATTTGAGGAATAGACCACAAATCATAACTGAAAATACTCTAACAGAACTGTTCCTATAGCCAGCCAAAAAAGTAACAAAAGAATCTGATCATCTGACAATACCTACTGTACATGATCAACCAAGTTGGCAAGATAGTAGCTCAGATTTTCTGGCAATCTCTGCACTATTGATCGCCTGGGAACATTTTTCACAGAAGAGGTTGCTTAACTCATGATATACTGAACATGTTGATGATTGCCTTGACTTGACCATGTTCATGTGGCCAATCTCCCCTAACAAGACAAAATACTGCAAGAATATATTTCCCAGGACACAAAGATTCAGACAAGTAGATTTATTGTAGCAAACTATAAGGTAACTTTGAAAGAATTCTAGTAACTGTGGGGCATCTTTGTGTACTACAGTGCTCAATTCCTTGTATTTCTTTCTCCTACTTGCTTTCTGCAAAGAGCTAGAAATGTTTGTTTGTTTTTGGTGGCAGATGCAGATGTATTTTTTTCTTTAATAAATACACTATCCAGATCAGAACAATCAGCTCAGAATGTGGAAGGAGACTGTGAGGTAAGATATCAAGAAACATAACGATTTTATATATAGTACCTATAGGTCCTACGTTGTATATTATATAAGCATAGTGTGTATAGAAGGGACCTGTAGAGTTTATTTTTATCGTAGCTGGAAATTAGAGAAGAAATGTAACTGGTTTGGTCTAGTCTGATCTGATATAATACAGAAAATACCAATAAATATGGCATCCAGTTTCTTGGAAGAGCCTGTGGAGGACAGAAATTGGGAATATGTATTTTTGTGTGTGTATGTATGTATATGTCATATCAGCTAAATATTTTCATATTTTCATATCAGCTAAAAATACAATGTTTTGTAGATAAAGGTATTTAGCTCTCATCAGCTAGCCATACCCTTCTGGGATTTGAACCTGGGCCGCCTGCATCATAGGCAGTTGCATTAACCTCTAGGCCACAAGTTCTCTTTTCATCAGCTGCACCAGGCGAGGGGTTATGTGTTTTTTTTAAAGGCGCCTGGTTACCAAAATATGGGAGGGAGCAACTTGCTTCCTTTTGCCTTTCAGATCATCTCCAGAGACTATCCCAGCAGCATTTATATGACAACATTGATGCATTTTTAAAATTTGTTTATTGTATTTTTAGCTGATATGAAAATAAAGCAAGACTAGTATAGATCTATTTCAAGCTATTTAGCTCTCATCAGCTAGTCATACTATTCTGGGATCCTCAACATAAATGGAAAGGCCTTGGTAATGATAGATTGTGACTGAAGTCTAAGAAGACTTGGTGAGATACAGTTCTTCCTTAATGTCTAAAAATCTTTACCCACTTTCAGGGATGGGTAAAGATTGAGTCAGTGTGGTAACAGGCCTAGACAGTAATGGTAAAATGACTGCAAATGTACATTTAAATAAAAGAATGAATCCAAGTTATTGTGTTTAAAATCAGCTATGATCTGTAGTTCAGAGTAACTGTCCTACCAGCCATTTGCATCACATTTAATGTATTTTTCCTGGTTGAGTTCATCCTCTCTGTTCCAGCATTGGATGTGAATATTATGGTATCTAAAAGTTGAACTGTACTATAAAATGATTGGTATGCTTAAGCAGACCCTGACTCTCTCATTGCCCGAAAATGTAGGAATACACTTAAGATTGGCCTCCCTTCTAAGGAAAAGCAATGGCAACTATTTCTATTAAAAGTACCTAACAGTTTGGTTCATCTTTGGTTTTAAGCTACAAGAGTCCAGAAGTTTATAGGAAATTCACTCTTCTACTGTAATAAAGAGGAAGTTTTAAGGAACTGCAAAAGCACTTTCACCCTCTGCTTAACATAACAACAATAACAAAAAAGACATGTTACGTTCATGTTTCACAAATCATCTATTTGTTACATAATAAGAGTAATTTTATGGCTTTGTACTAAATGTACAAGAAATTGCTTGCACAATTAGAGTATGCTTCCTTCATGATTTATTCCCCTGACTAAAACCATTTATAGCCTGCCCTGTCATAAACATCACCCACTGCATAATACATTTCATTTGAGATGAAAGTTGAAAATATTTCATAAGACAATAGCAGCATTTTTTGTATAGAGCCATTCACACCCAACTGCATAGTTGTTAAATATAGCTTATCTTTCAGTATGCAAATTCTAAAATGTAAATAAGTAAATGTTTCCATGCTAAATAGGCTATGCCAGAGGCATTTAAAAATGGTTCAATGAATTACATGATCAAACACATAATTTAACTTCAAATTCGGCTCACAAAGGATGAAAACCAAACTAATGATGTAAGACAAGCCTACTTCGCCGCATTTATACAGTTTAGGGAAAGTCATTTTAGGATTGTAAACAAAGCAATTTGTAATGTCCAGAAACCACTGAGGTTAGTAAAATAACTCTAAATTTAAATATATACCTTGTTCCAAGTAGTGAAACTGCTCCCGGTACAAAAAAGAGTGTTTAATCTTGTTCTATTAATTTGAAATGCCACCACTCATTGATGAAGTAAGAGTAATGATTCCAATTCTCAACTCTTGGCTGATAGTTAGCAATTTGGATTCCTTGGCACACCATAGTCTGAGAGGAAGGGAATGTCAAAAACAAAAGTTAAGATGACAGGTAAAACTATGAGACTGCAGCCCTGCCCAATATTTACATGGATGTGATACACAGTAAAGGGATGAGGTGGCTCAGTGGCTAAGACGCTAAGCTTGTCGATCGAAAGATCAGAACACAAAAAAGAATCAGAACACAAAATACAATATAAATGGACATGACTGATGAACCTCACTCTGTCAATGACCTTGGAGTACTCATAACAAATGATTTAAGTACCAAAGCCCACTGCAATAACATTGCAAAAAAGGCATTAAGGGTTGTAAATCTAATCTTGCGCAGCTTCTTTTCTGGAAATATTACACTACTAACCAGAGCACACCAAACATTTGCTAGACCAATTCCCGAATACAGCTCATCTGCCTGGAATCCACACTGTATATCCAACATTAACACAATCGAACGTGTACAGAAATATTTCAAAATAAGAGTCCTCCACTCCTCTGCTCAAAACAAAATATGTTAGGCCACTAGACTTGAATTTCTGGGTTTAGAAAATTTAGAACTACGCCACCTTCGGTACGACCTAAACTTAGCTCATAAAATCATCTGCTGCAATGTCCTACCTGTCAAGGACTACTTTACCTTCAACCACAACAATACAAGAGCAAACGATAGATACAAAGTGAACCACTCCAAACTTGATTGCAGAAAATATGACTTCAGCAACAGAGTTGCCAATGCCTGGAATGAATTACCTGACTCTGTGTTTTTCTTCCCCAAATCCCCAAAACTTTAACCAAAGACTCTCTACTGTTGACCTCACCCCATTCATTCCTAAGAGGTCTGTGCACCAGCATGCCTACAGTCCCTGTCCTAATGTTCCCTTTAATTATATTCATTTTATGTTCTCATTTCATGTTTACACTTATATATATTACCTAATATGTAACAGACAAATAAATTTAAAAAATTAATTTTTTTTAAAAAGGTTGGCAGTTCAGTGGTTTGAATCCCTAGTGTTGCATAATGGGGTGAACTCCGGTTACTTGTCCCAGCTTCTGCTGACCTAGCAGTTCAAAAGCACGTAAAATGCAAGTAGAAAAATAGGAACCACCTTTAGTGGGAAGGTATTCCGTGCGCCTTTGGTGTTTAGTCATGCTGGCGACATGACCATGGAGATGTCTTTGAACAGTGCTAGCCCTTCGGCTTTGAAACAGAGATGAGCACCATCCCATAGAGTTGGAAATAACTAGCACATATATGCATGGGGAATCTTTACCTTTAAGGCACATTTAAAGGGCAAGGTTCCAATCATGTGATTGTGCCCTTCATCTTGAGTTTCCTTTTATTTTGTCTTTAGCTTACCTACACTTCCTGATACCTGAAGAGGTATTGAGCATATAACTGGCTGGATATTTTATTTTGCCTAGGCTGGTTGTACATTTTAGTGCTATGGACCAATCAGGAGGTCCTTGTTTCCCACCGAGTTTGGCTGTTTTCTTGTAGACGTTTCATTACTCATGCTAGGTAATATCATCAGTGCTAGTAAGGATTGGGATTTGCTCTCAATTTATATTTTAGTGGCTTGCGCTGTCAGTGTTGGTGAAAGTTGTCCTGGAGGTTTTTTGGCAGGGCTGTTTACTGTTAGCTTATTTGTCAGTTCCTTGACTGGAGTATTGTTTACTTCTTGATAGTTGGTTTGATGTTACTCTTGGAGTTATTCTATGCTCACCACTGCTGGTGGGGAGGTATTTTGGTCTTTTTCTTCCCTTTTTGATTTGTTGATTTTTCTTTTTTACATATTGTAAATATTGTTTCTGTTTATGTGTCTGTTGGTGACTAATTTGTCATAATGCCAGGCTTCTAGAAATTCCATAGCATTTTTGGACTTAGCATGTTCTAAGATGGTGACAGTTTACCAGTTGAAACTACAGTTAACCTACTGTCCTACTGTCCATAAGTTGTGAAGTTCAAAGTTTTCCTCATGTCTTCTGGCTACTAGTTGGTTCTTATTGATGCGTTCTGCCAGTCTTCTGCCTGTTTGTCCTACATAATGGCTGTTGCACTCATTACATTATATGCTGTACATGACTCTTTTTTTTTCTTCTGGGGCTTTATGAATCAGGTTAGGAAAAACTACACTCTATTTTCTCCTCATCAGAAACATTTTGTATTCTATTAATTGAGGCCTATCAAAATGGTGGCCCATGGGCTGGATACGACACATGCAAGCCACACCCACTCCGTCTCCACAAAGGCAAAACACATCATGATACGTCACAATCCAGCCCATAATGCAATTGAGTTTGACACCCATGTATCTTATTTTTTATTTATTTATTTATTTATTTTGTCAATCACATATTAGGTAATATATATAAGTATAAGCATGAATTGAATACAAAAAATAATACAAATAAAGAGAACATTAGGACAGGAATGGTAGGCACGCTGGTGCTCTTATGCACGCCCCTTACAGACCTCTTAGGAATGGGGTG
>JANHFP010007189.1:41363-53559 GCA_032468135.1 Calamaria suluensis
ATGTTTATTAATGTATGTAAATATTGATATTTCTTCTACTAATGATGTATTTTTTTAAAAAAACAATAAAATTTATATATATAAAAAAATGAAGACACATCTTCTGCCAATGGTCCCCAGTTTTGACAATGCCATAGACCACGGTCCGTTTAACAATGTCCAAATTCTAACCTGGACCAGACCATCGTTAGGGTGGAGTCTATCAACTCACCCCAAGAAGGAGTGTATCAGGTAAGACCAATGCGTCTTCTCCAGTGTGGTGGCAATAGACTCTAGGCATGGGACATACCAAAGCTAGCTGCCCTTACTGCAGGGTTTGTGTCTGGTCCTGCCCTCCAGATGTGCCCAGCACCCTTTGAATGAGGCCTATAGTGCCTGATGAAAGGCTGTGGCGAAGACCAAGTCACAGCCCAACAAACCTCAAATGAAGTGTGTGTGGCCCATGCTGCCGTTGTGGTAGAATGTGCCATGAGCACTCTTGGTCTCGGCAAGTTCTGCAATTCATAGGCTTTGGCAATAGCTGTCCAAAGCCACCGGCCCATGTTGAAGCAGTCACCTACCCCCTAGTAGCCAGCTGTAAGGATAGAAATAGTCCCTGTCTTTTGGAAGGCAGCTGCCCTTTTTATGTAGATGCACAAGGCCCTCTGTACATCAAGAGTGTGCCATTCCTTTTCTTGGGAATGAGGGTCTGGGAAAGAAATCCAGCAAAATCAGCTCTTGCACTCGATGAAACAAAGAGTTGACTTTGGGTATGAAGGCAGGGTCCAGCCCTAACACTACCCTGTCTGATTGGAAGTTGTAGCGATCTTCCCTCACGGAGAGGGTGGCCAGCTCTGATATTATTCTCGCTGAAGTAATGGCCAACAAAATGGTCACCTTGTAAGAAAGGAAACAGGGGGACAGCCCATAAGGGTTCGAAGGGTGCCATGGTGAGCGCCTACATCACCTTGGAGAGGTATCTGAACCACCAGTAGTTTTAGATTGGTTGGGTGCTGTGCTATTTATTCCAGGCCCCCACATGACCGAATCAAGGCCAAGGTCACAACCTGCCTGCTGAGAGTTGTAGGAGCCAACCCCTTCTCTAGACCCTCTTGCAGGAACTCCACCAATACTGTGGTGGTGGGGTCAATGCTATGCCTCCACTCACAATAGGTCTTCCAGGTAGCGTTAGAATCCAGATGGTGGATGGTTGTCTGGCAGCCTGGATAGTCTGTATTACACTGGTGAAGTTTTTCCTCATCTGAAGTCTCAGCTCAAGTGCCACTTGGTCAACTGGAGCTACTGTGGCTCCAGGTGGCAGATGGGACCCTGGCTGATGGAGATCCTTTCTGGAGGAATCATCCATAGTCTGGAAATTGACAGGCTGTCCAGATTTGCAAACCACGGTAGGGAGCTCTTACCTCTGGATCAACACCCTCCTGCACACCCATGGTATCAAGGCCAGGGGAGGCAAGGCATACAGAAGTCGCCAGACCCATGGGCAACGGAGGGCATCGATTCACTCCGACCCTGGTTCTGGAAATCTCGAGAAAAAGTGGGGTTGTTGGCTGTTGGGGAAGCAAAAAGGTCCTGGATCGGATGCCCAAACTGATCTGATCTCGTCCTGAACAACTCTGGGTGTAGATACCACTCTGAATGGTCTATGGTGGCCCTCCTCAGCCAGTCTGCCTGCACATTTGTCGAGCCTGAAATATGCTCCGCCTTAATGGAAAGCAAGCAGCTCTGCCTCCATGAGTGTTTTGGAATGTGTGCCACCCCCCCCCCCCCGCCGGTTGACCTGCGACTTGGTGGCCACATTGTGGCAGTGAGAACAATAAATCAATGGAACAGCTTGCCTTCAGAAGTTGTGGGTGCTTCAACACTGGAGGCTTTCAAGGAGATTGGATAGTCACTTGCCAGAAATGGTATAAAGTCTCCTGCTTGAGCAGGGGTTATCTTGAGATCAGAGCATCATGATGATGAAGTCATTTCTGTCATCTTAGCCTCCAGGCGTTCTTCTACCACTCGCATCTACAACACTTCTTGGGCTGCTTTTTGTCACTGGTGTTCTTCAGCGAAGGCTTCCCCAACCGCTGCTACAATTCCCCATCTCTTGTGTTTTCTTCAACAGGGCATCCGTAAGGTCCTTCCTACCAACACCTTACGCAGGCAGTTGGCAATTCTATCTACTATTCTGGTCTGCAAGAGATATTCTACCCTGTCTCAACATCCCATGGTATGCAGTTTCCTGAGAGGAGCTTCTAACATACGTCCTCCCATGACTCAGATATCCCTCCTGGGATTTAACCCTGGTTTTACAAGCACTTACTGAACCTCCATTCAAACCCCTAGGTTCCATTGATCTCAGGTACTTGACCTTTAAAGTCACCTTTCTGGTTGCTATTACTTCTGCGAGACATATCTCTGATAGCGGCTTTCTCCATCAGAAGTGACCTCTGTGTTTTTCACATGGATTGAGTTGTCCTATGCCTTGATCCCACCTTCCTACCTAAGCTCAATATCTGGTTTCAGAGGGCCCAAGAAGTCATCCTACCGGATTTTTGCCCACATCCAGTTCATCCCAGAGAAAAGAAGTGGCATATGCTGGACGCTCACAAAGCTTTACACAGCATCCTTTCGTAGGACCGAATCATTATTCATTTCTTTTCAACCATATTCTCCGGGTAGGAAGGTGTCTCCATCCACCATTGGTCACTGGCTCAGAGTGTATTTCCATGACTATGACTGACAATCTCGTCCTCGTCCACACAACATCACAGCTCACTCTACCCGCAGTGCAGCTACCTCTGTAGCCTGGGCCTCCCAGGCTTCCATTCTGGACATTTGCAGGGCCGCCACCTGGTCTTCACCGTCCCTGTTTATCCGTAATTACAAGATAGATTCTTTCGCTTCAGCCGAAGCCACTTTTGGTCGAAGAGTTCTCCAACATGTTCTTCCTGCTACCTCTATTCCGGACACTTCAGTTTCCCACCCTAGGGATATTTAGCTTGGGTATATCCCACTGCTTGGACTCTCTATAGCAGCCCCAATGATCTACAAGGTCCCTTCCATCTGTATTCTGATTTAGAGAATTAATGCCCCTCATTGTTGAAGGCATACCAAGATGCCTCATTTCTCTGATTTGAGAAGTGTTAGCTGAGGTTAAAAACAGCAACCTAAGGAGCCAAACATTCTCTCTTTGGGTTTAATTTTATTTATAAGCTGCTCTAATCAACTCTGAGCAGCATACATCCCAACTATTGTAAATTGGATTAAAAACATACAATGCAGAGTAAAATAACAATAATTACAATGCTTAAAACAAGACATAGTAAGATATAAACAAGAATTTAATTCAACCACCAAGCAAAAAATCATTTCTATTGCTGAGGGAACAGATTGTAGCATTCCAGCCTCCAAGGCCTGTATCTTTCAAAAGTGTTCCTAAAAACCAGGAGAGAGGGAGCCATTTGGATACGCGGGCAAACACTGTTCCAAAATGGGGGAGCAGCTAAGGAGGTGTGTGATTGTTGGGCATACTAAATCGGGAGAAATGTCATCCCCAAAGGTATGAGTTAAAAGATGGGCAGAGATCGTCAAAATGCTAAATAGCTAATCCAGGAAGACAGCAGGAACATCCTGCTTTTAAGATGGAACAGAAAAGGGCAGCTTTATTCTGCCTTTTTTGCCTACTTTCTCATGTGAAGGAGCAACTTTTCCAGGGGAAGCTCAAAGCAAGGCAGACAGAACCCTCCAATCCACAGCAATTTGGGGTTTTAAACCAGGAAAAATACAGAGACTAGCAGCAGATTAGAACTTTATAGAAAATGATTTCAACAGCGATAACCTTTGTTACGCTTAAAGTTAGTGTTAGGCTTTTATTCTATCTGTTCAATATATGTCTGGCTGAAGTTGGGATGATCATTTAAAAGTCATTATTTCCCCTTTGGGCTTTCAACTCTGGTACAGTGAACTTCAACTGGCTGGGGAATTCCGGGAGTTGAGGTTCAAATGTCTTAAAATTGTCCAGTTTGAGAAACAACTGACTTTCTAGAAGATAATCCTATAAAAGCTGATCTAGTTTGGGAGGGTGCAAACATGATTGCTTTTCATACTAACATAATAGTGACACATCTAGTTCTTATTTTGACTTGTAGCCCCCTTGGATGCTTTTAGTCTTGCACTTCTATTGGTTACAGCTAATGGTAAGGAATAGGAGAATAGAGTACAGACCCTTGTGGATTTTTGAAGCAAAATTAAAACCACCATTTTAATATTTAGTACAAACTTTGATCAGAAAAAAATAAAGTGTGTTTGCTGACAACTATAAGCTTGTGTTTATTTGTTTTTGACCGTCTTTCTTGCTTTTTTAAAAAGATGGTTATTTGAAATACCAGTAAACAGAGCACTCATCTTGTGCTTCAAATCAATTCCCTCGACATAATATTGGATCACTTTCATAGATGTGTGAAGAAATCTCACAAGAAATGAGATTCCTGTAGCCTATAAATAGGAGGTTAGAGATGTCTGCCCTATAAAAATAACAACTTTTTTCTAGTACTTTTTTAACAAGCTGGAGAACTGATAGAAACTAACAATAAATAAGATTCATACACAGATTAAATAAGTGATCTGCCCATGACATTATCTTTTCAGCTTTTTATGTTGATAAGTATGAGACCTGTCACAGCAGGCTAATTCATTTTCCTGAGTGGGAAAACTCTGGAAATTTAGCAGCACAACTACATTTGAAAAAAGGGAAGTTTACAAACCAAAGGAAGGTGGTCTTAAGCTAAATTAAATTAAATCCCGTCCAGAAAGGGATTCCAGTCCTCCACCACAAAGAGCAAAAGCAGGAAGTTTTACATGGGAGAGCTAGAGAACTAACATTCGCATGACAATTCAACTATTGTTTCATTCCACCAGAGAATTCCACCCCTACTATAGACTAGCCACAAGAAAATTGGCTTAGATCTCCTTGCCGGAAACGTCGAAGAATGCTCCATACTGCTCAGTCATTTGAGCAGTGGCAGCTCGGCTTGCCTTGCCCAGTGAAACCTGGTTCCAGAAGTCCAAGGTGATGCAACCACAGCTTTGCCCACACTTTCTTGGTACTAGTTTTTCTTTGGAAAAATAATGTCTCAGCAGTGCCAAGATCCCTTCTGCTTCAATACTGGTTGATACCGAAGAGACGGACTCCGTGGAACAGGGGTAATTTGGGCAAGAGGACACTCAGGAGCGAAGTGGTGTTGATTATGAAGTGCACAGGGTCATATTTTGTATAAAAGCTGGTTAAAATGTACCTGAATGGTAAGAAATATACTCGATTAGTTACAGATATGCATTCGATTCTCTCAAATTCGTTTGACTTAGTTTTCCTTTAAGGAAAGATAATGGAAAGAGTCCTGCAATCCAGTCATTACAGGTAACCCTTCGTTTAAACAGCTGCCTTGTTTAGCCACCATTTGCAGTGCAGTTGTGAAGGTGGTGAAAAAGTAACACTGCAAACAATCCACGCATTTATGACCTTTGCAGGTCTGTAAAAGAAAAGTAAGGTGGTAAGCACAGTCATGGTTTCATTTAGCGAAAACTTTGCTTAATGACCAAGTTGTTGGCCCCAATTGTGGGAATTAAAAAAGGACTGTTTTAAGAAAATGAAATTATTAGCAATCCAGCATTTAGCTCATAGACAATCAGCATTTGTAAGTGAGAAACAGATATTTCTGAGCAAATCAAGCCCCAGTAAATTTTATTAAAATGCTGTCTTTCCTTTGATGTAGGTTTCAATCTGAGTTAGAAAATCACAGTGATAATTAACATGGATTTTTCTACCAAAGGAATTGATATTTCACATCAGGTGAGTGACTGGGAAAGAAACATAGTTCATCTAACAACTAAAATCTGGATGAAAACATGCCTCTAGTTGGGAATCTTTTTCGGCTACTCTACCCACCAGATTAATCCATATTACAGTACGCTAGGGAGGGGTTACAGAGCCTGCTGGCTATCTAGAGACATTTTTTCTCATACATTTGAGCATTGGTTGCTATGACTAACTTAGAGTGTGAATAATTCCAATTCTTAATGCTGCCCAGTATTTCTCTGACTTGGGGAATCAGCCAATCTAAAGACAGGCTTTGTTTAAAAGATTTCAAGCATTCATATTGACTGTCCTCACATTCTTGAGGATAACTGCAGATTTCTCCCAGGTAGTATGGATCAGCAAACTTGTAACAGAGCATATTTTTGATTTCTTATTCCATTGAAGCTGAATTGATGCTCTGAAGATAGAGCTATATTTTTTTTAAAAAATACGTCCTGGTTGCTGTACATAAATTTCATAATAGATTGGTAAAAAATCCATTTGGGGTAGAGCATTGTAACATCAGAAATAGTTACCGTAATTTGGATATTTTTGAACTTACATAATTTAAATAACCGAAGAATGAGAGAAGTGTGTCTGGAAATGCACAAGTTATTCTGTTGATACAGTCCTTGCAAAAAACTAGTTTTATGACTTAAAACAAGAAGCCTTCTTTGATTCAATAAACCTGGGAAATTCAAAGTCAGTTTCAGGTGTACATTCTTGACTAAGAGTTGAGAAGATAATAGCAGCTAAAATCAAGTTGTAAACTGCTGATAATCATTATGAGCTAAGGCTCCCAATGACTATGGAGACCATGTTACATAATACATGCTAATAGGAGGCCCAAATTCATACAGGCAAAAGGTAAGAAATATTAATATTAAGAGCTCGGGTAGTGCAGAGGTTAGAATGCAGTATTGCAGACAAACTCTGCTCGCAGTCTGTTTCATCCTGACAAGGCTTGAGGATGATTCAGCCTTCCATCCTTTCGAGACGGGTAGAATGAGGACCAGGTTGTTGGGGGCAATATGCTGACATTGTAATCCACTCAGCGAGGACTGTAAAGCACTGTGAAGCGGTATATAAGTCTAACTTCTATTGCCATTAATGGTTAAAAATAGTTAAAATAATTACATTAATAAAACAATTAAATCAATTATAGCAGCATTTTTAATAGCAAGGTTGGCCTGAGTAATATCCAACACTTACAGAATAATTGGGGAAATGCTTAAGAATTTGCGGGAGGATGTCCATTGTGTGCCGTAGTCAATCTGCTCCCAGTGTGTAAGTAGGCGATCCTTGCCCTGGTCAGATGTTTCAAAGGGAGTCCCTTTCACTGTATGGAGAAACCAATACATCACCTGGGAAGAACAAAAAAAAAGGAACAATCTTTCTCTTTCTTTCCTTTCTTTCTTTCCCTCCCTCCTAGTTCTTAATCATCCATCTCCCTTTTTTACTTTCCTAAAAAATACAACAGAAACAATGGTAACAATAATGATTTCTTGGATTTTTCAATATGTGCAAAATCACCTAGGGCAGGACCGGGGGGGGGGGGGGAGGAATATTCCTAAATAAACTGTACAGTGAATGAAGCTGCAGTGGGATTGTAATGTAGTCACTTGTGGCAGGCCATTCAGGAGGCTCCCAAGATTAAAATTTGGGATACAAAAATCAATTTCTATCTTAAATTTTCAGAACATGGCCAATAAATTGGCCAGGAATCGACTTACCAGGTTATGGATAACATTAGTTAGAGTCCAGACCACGGGGACACTGAAGAAGGGAATGCTAAGAAAGATGATATGGAGCACAGCCACAGAAATGCTGTAAGCTAACCAAATGCCTCGGCTGTTCATCACTCGCGTGTTGGGATTCATCTCACTGTGGGCTACTCCAACGTTCATCCTGTTGAAAAAAGATACATTGGTCTGTATATATGTAGACACCCATATATTGGTATAGGAGTGTGAATGCACAACAGGAAACATAGAACAGGCCCCCTTTAAGATTGGTAGTTTGGGGGTGGGGGAGAATGAACCTGAGCTGTATGGAGCCAAATCAAAATACTGAGACAAAAGTCTCAGAATCACTCAGTTAATCCTTGCACATCCCATACTTTCCTCATAAAACTGGGGTCAAGGCAAGCTGTTAAAAATACTTATACACTCGTTGACAGTAATCTTTTACCATGTTCTTTTCCCACAGAAAAGGCAAGCATCTAAAGTTGAACCAGAGCCTTCACATCACCAAATCATCCCATAGTGGTGATATAAAGCTGGGTATCATATTCAGGATCATCATACCTTCTCCCACGGGTCTCCAACCATGGCATCTTTATGACTTGTGGACCTCAACTCCCAGAATTCTATGGCTACCTGGGGAATTCTGGCAACTGAAGTCCACAGGTCTTAAGAGTTGTCAAGATTGGACACCCTTACTTAATTCCATGCTGTAAAATAATCTCATCCAGCAGCCTCTTGTAGATGTAAAACAGGAATGGAAGGCAGTGGGCTAGATCAGCAGCCCACAATCTTTTGGGCCCAGGGACTGATTCCATAGAGATTTTTTTCCACAGAGGTAGCATGATTTTTGCATGTCGCCTGCAGTCCGTGGATGGAGCTTCACTTCTTTGCATAGTCTGGGTTCTGGCATGCTATAACCAGGTGCCAGTCCATGGACCAGGGCTTGGGAACCCCTGTGCTAGATCTCACCTCACTATCAACTGGAACAAGCCCAGAGGAGGGAGTCACTTACTTTTATTATTAGAGCCATAACCGCCAGGCAGAACAAAAGAAATGGTGACAGCAATCATTTGTTATTTGCTTAGCTTTCTGTTGCTATGGTAGGAAGGAACTACAGCATAAATTCTTTCTATCCTGAATCTGCAGACCAAGAAAATTATGCATCTTGCATATGGATTTCATCATCATGACTTCCTTGTAAAGAAAGACTCTACATATACATAAATACACCTACCTATGATGACTACATTGCTGCTTCTCCAGCACAATTGCTTTAAAAAACAAACAAACTCCATTTAAGGACTATTTTAATAGCTGGGAAAGGGGAGGATATTCTACCCCGCCCAGGATAGTCTATGTTTTGTTATTTTAGAAAGTGCATTGAAAACTTCCTTTCATGCATAGAAGGAGGGAGAGTAAAGCAGTGAGCATTCTCACTCATTTGGTCCCCAACCCCTGGTCCATGGACCGGCACCAGTCTGCCTCATGCCAGCAACCGGGCTGAAGAAATAAGCAAAACCCTATCCACAGGTTGCAGGCAACATGCGAAGGCCCACCCCCACCCCCACAAAAAACTCTCTGTGGAATCAGTCCCTAGCGCACAAATGTTTAGGGGCCGCCAATCTAGCCCAGTATCCTGGTTCCTGTTTTACATCTACAAGGGACTGCTGGATGAGGTCATCTTACAACATGGAATGAAGCAGGAGTGTCCCACCATGGCAACTTCAATTGCCAGAATTCCCCAGGCAGCCATGGGGAATTCCCCAGGGTCTCTGGGAATTGAGACCCACCAGTTATAAGGTTGCCAAGGTTGGAGGCCCCTGGTGGGTATGATGACGATCCTTATGATAGCCACCTTTATACCGTGTTTCCCCAAAAATAAGACCCTGACTTATACTTTTTGAACCCCGAAATAAGCGCTTGGCCTTATTTTCAGGGATGTCTTATTATTTTGGGGCGCGGGGAGCAAGACGGGGCTCCTCTTGCCATCTTACCTGATTTCCAGCTTCCTAACCATAACCAGAGGAAATGGCAGGGACCGGCTGTGCATGCGTTAAAATATTTTCAGGGTGGGGAGCTTATTGGGCTTATTATCGGGGGAGGTCTCATTTTAGGGGAAAGAGGGTATCACCACAATGGGATGACCTGGTGATGTGTCCTGAAGGCTCTGGTTCAACTTTAAACGCTTGCCCCCTTTTTTTTTTCTGTGGGAAGAGAACATGGTAAGATATTACTGTCAACTAGTGCAGGCTTCCCCAACACCTCACCCACCCCTCAGGTCCGTGGGCCGGCACCGAGCAAGCGGTCAACGCAAACAAGCAAAGCCCCACCTGCGGGATGCAGCCAGCACGCGAAACAACCTCCACGGAAAACCTCTCCCCATGGAATGGGACCCTGGCGCCCAAAATATTGGGGGTGGGGTGAGGAAGAGGGTCTGCCGCGCCTAAAGGATCCCTTCTCTTCTCTTCTCTTCTCTTCTCGCAGGGACACCACCCACCCCAGTTCTGCTCCTGCCCTCATCAACTGCCTACCTGCCAGCTTCCGCGACGGCTTCCGACGCTACGACGAGAATCCCGGCGGCAGCCTTTTTTTTTCCGCCCGCGGATACGACGCGGCCGGTTTCTAACGCCTCCCCGTCTCCACTTCCTCCTCGCCAGTCAGCAACCACTCCGGGCCGGCCGCTCCTTTCCTATTGGTGGTTTCCTTTTCGCACCTCTTTCGACCCTCCATCCGGTTCCTCACCCGCCGACCAATGGCGAGGGTCGACGTTCGGAAGGGTGAGACGTCCGAGTGAAAGCGCGGCTCGGATTGGCCAGGGACTCGGCGAGAGGGTGTCGTGGGCGTCGTGGGAGGGGGCTGTTTTGTTTTTTTTTGTTTTGGTGTTTTTTGTTTTTTTTTTGCGAGCGGGGAGTTGGGATTGTTGAGGGAGGCGAAGCTAAGATGGCGGCGGAGACGGTCGAGCTGCACAAGTTGAAGGTATGGAGGCTGCTTTGGGCGCGTCTTTCATCTGCCCCGGAGAAGCGGCTCTCGGCCTTCTCCTCCCAACTCGGCCGTTGGAGGGAGCTTCCTTCCGTTTGTGGGGGCGGCTTGGCGGACGGACTTCTTTGTCAACCTTCCCGAGAGCGCGGGAAAGAGATACTGGGGTTTTCTCCTCACGGTGCTCGTCTGGAGTCTTGTCTCCCGGCCCGGACCTCTTCCTTCTTGGCCTACGGCCTTTCCCTTCCACCGTGGCTCTTCTCTTCCCTTTTCAGAGAACGGCGCCCCTGTTTTCAACCTTTTGCTTTGGGGGGTAGTGTAAACCACCTGCAAGCGTGCTAAAGTGTTGCTTTTTGTCATCCTTTCTTCTTTTTTTTTGAGACTTTGCTCCAGTAGCTTAACTCAGCCTTTGAACAAGTGAGGCTTTTTTGAGATACAGTACGGGAAGTTATGCGGTTTGCCTGCTTGTCGGACAGCTCGTTAAGCATGTAAATCTAAGAAAACCAGTAATGTTACCGCGATCTAATATCTTAAAATGATGAGTTTCTTCATTGACTAATGATGTCTTGAACAAATTATTCAGGTTTCTTGGTTTCAGGCGCCCCGCTGATAGTTTTTCTTTCAAGGTCACGTTGATGTAAACATTTGAGAGTCATCCTTAAACCACATGTCTTCCTGCAAGGAGTGCCAACTCTACAGGTAGACGAGATCAGGAAAACCTTTTCACAGGAAAATTAAGGTTGTGCTTTATTGAACTAGGCTATATAGTAACAGAATCTTGCCTATTTCTTTCTCTTATTCAAAGGAGGTTGATTTGGCCTGATTTTTAGAGTTTGACGTTCCTTTTTCTATGTCTATAGGAAATCACATGTTTAAGGTTAAATCTTCTCTAATTTTAACAGCTTGCAGAGTTGAAACAGGAGTGTTTAGCCAGAGGATTGGAGGCAAAAGGAAATAAACAAGATCTCATCAACAGACTCCAGACATATCTAGAACAGCATGGTAGGTTCCTTGCTATTATTTGGTAAGATCTTCCTTGACTGAAGTGTACAACATGTTCATTTGTAGCATATGTAATCAGGTATTCTGTAGAAAAGATTATTGTTACAACAAGAGGTGTCACAGGCCTACATCCACTCTTAATTCTTTTTTTCCTGACTCCAGAATAGAAGTAATATAGTTTCATGAATAACGGCATGATGAGAGGAAGATAATGGTGACAGCTGTATTCTTAAGAATTAAGATGATTAGGGATTGCTTGCTATTATGATTAGAGCCTATGACAAATGCTTACCTTTTCAGTAGGAACAACATTTTTCTTTATAGTTTAATTTTGGACTCTCCAGTCTAGTGCCTTTGAAAGCTCTCTTGAATGTCCTCATACCTGATATATTTTTTAATGTTCGTTGCTGCTTTTTATAATTTGGGTAGGTTTCCAAGCTGCCTAGTGCCCAAGTATTGGTTTAATTTTAATGTCGGTGGAGCTTCTCAGTCATCCAGGTCATGGTTATCCCAAAGGTGCTTTTTCAAGAGGCAACTGGACTTGTTTTTCTTTGAAAGCATTTTGCTTCTCATCCAAGAAGCTTCTCAACTGTGGCTGGCTGCTGGGGAATAGAATGGATTTATTTTCCTT
>JANHFP010007193.1:13412-25932 GCA_032468135.1 Calamaria suluensis
AAGGAAGGAGAGGGGAAAAAGGGAAGGAAGGGAAGGAAGGAAGGAAGGAGAGGGAGGGAGGAAGAGAAGGAGGGAAGGAAGGGAGGGAGGGAAGGAAGGGAGGGAGGGAAGGAAGGGAGGAAACCTGGGGGCATGTTTAGTATCTTAGCAAATTCTATCCATTTCTACCTGCCCAACTTCATAGCTTCCTGCAAGTTTGGGATTAAGTGTTACTTGTTCAGTCTTACCTCTTTCATTTTATTATCAAGGAAATTCAAAACCCTATTTTTTAAAAAACAAAACAAAACACAACATTTCCCATATTTCATTAAAGGAAGGTTTGTCTCTCTTTGGAGAACTATACAAGAAGTATTTTTCCCTTTTGCTGAAGAAGATGCTAGCTGGACCGATTTATGTTATGTAAACAATTTATAGGTTTGCCCATCTTACAAAGATCCTTTCATTTCTACTGCAAAGTTCCTGATTTCAAAGTTGTTGGGTTTTTTTTTTCTACAAATGTTGAAGGTTGTAAAGGCCATACCTATTTTACTGTGCTTACTTTCTTGTGATTTGCCATATTTATAGACCACCTCAGTTATGAGAGCCTGATTTGATATATAGCAAAGCAGAACCGATCAAAAGGAGAGTTAAACCAAAATGATGCCAAGAAGAATCTCCAGTCTGTCCAGCAAGGGGCCAAAGTCAAGTGGGCAATAAAGTTGCAACACTTTGTGGAGTGTGCTGTTTGTGTATCCTTAAAATATACAGCCTGAAAGATGTGAAGTACAACTTTTTCTCTTGGGCTCTAACAAACATCATCGTGCTTAAGAACTTGAGTTCTAATGCAGAGGGGTCATACAACCAGGAAAGAGATTTTAATGTGTTCTATAGGGAATGCTAGACTGCATAATTTATTAATTCTGAGTTAAGATGTCCAACAAAAAGATCCAAATAGCAATAAAGGGGGGAAAAATGAGACGCCTTCCCAAGAAATACTGGCTACAGTGACTTATATGTGTGACCACCAAAGATGTTGGTCGGGAAAAAAAAATCATATTTACTATCTTGTGGTTTTCCAGTGTCCCTGATAAGGAGGTGAAGGAGGGAAGGGGAGGCATTTATTCAAATACATGATAACTCCCTGGGACTCAGGACCTGATTCACTTGAGAGATAAGAACTGTAAGAATTGTCAGGAAGCCCACCATATTTTAATCCAGAATGCTTTAATTTTTTTTACATATGGTGGGTGTTGTAGACCTACAACAACAGGACATGGTATACTGGCCTGCTGTGACGACGATGGCTGCAACAGAAGACTGGGGAGGGAACGGGACATGCACTTGGGTGTGGTGAAGGGCGCGGTGCGGCGGAGAGGGCCTGCACGAGGAGCATTGCACAGGGACTGTATGTAATTATGTAATTAAGGCTGGGCGGAGCGTGGTCAGCCATAAAAGAACATGGTTGCCGAGAGCACCTCAGAGCTGGTTTTACCTATCACTTCGGAAGTCACTGTATAAGAGAGAATAAAAGGCGATCACCCTCGCAACCCTGCCTGGCGTTTTCCTTGGCCGACAAAGAACGCAGCAAACAGTTGATAAAAAGTAATCTAATAGAATAATTCTTTGAAAAAAGTATAAAGATAAAAAAGGTCCACTAGTTGTTGTGGACTACAGGAGACGGTGCTCGTCTCTGTTCAAGGCCAGTGTTGTCCAAAGGTATTTCCACAGTCATGTGGTCAGTATGACATCAGGAAGCACTGTTACTGTCCCACAGTGATACATATTTATATACTCTGATTTGTCTGCTTTCAAACTGCCAGATTAGCAGGAGCTGGGGCAAGAATGGGAACTCACCCCATCACTTGGTGGTTTGGTCTCAAACCTGGGCTACAAACTTTTCAAATGACAAGCATTTAACCACTAAGCCACCACACCACCTTTTGAAAAAGTATACAAGAAAAGAACTATTTAGCACAGGCACAAGACTAAGAACTTTGATAATGTTGGAACAGGCCAACAGGAGTCCAACAGGAGTCCAAATTCCTATTTTATAGGAAGCTCAGATTAAGGATCCCTGATAACTGACCATGATAGTGAACCTACGGCACATGTGCCACAGGTGGCACATGGAGACATGTCTGTGGGCACATGAGGGTTGCCCTAGCTCAGCATGTTTGTGCACACCGGCCAGCTGATTTTTGGGCAAGCCATTTCTCTCTTTGGAGTGCCTCCTGGGAATAGGGAAGGCTGTTTTCATCCTCCCCAGGCTCATAGAAAGCCTCTGGAGCCTGGGGAGAGTGAACAATGGGCCTTTAAGTCCCACTGGAAGTTGGGAAATGGACCATTTCTGGCCTCTGGAGGGTCTCTGGGGGTGGGGAAGGCTGTTTTCACCCTCCCCAAGCTTCAAGAAAGCCTCTGGTTCCTGGGGACAGGGAAAAACAGGTGTTCCAGGCCCACCATGCCATTGTGTGCCAAAAGCAGGGTGCACATGGGGTGTTGCATATGCATGCACAGAGGGATGGGGCATGGGGGGCATTGAATTATGGGAATGGGCAAGCACACACCCGACCCCTCCAAGCTTCCACTGCTTTTGGCATGTGATGGCAAAAAGGTTAGCCATCACTGGTCTAGGATCTGCTCCAACATATTCAGTGACAGAAAACCCAGCAGTTTCTGGCAAGTGGTTCCAGTACGAAATGGTTCTTAATTGAATATTTGCAATATTACCCATTAGATTTCAATCAGGTTTTAAATAAGCTTGTGTAACACAGCTTGCATGTATTGTTGTCCATATATATTGTGGAATGCTATAGGATTGTTTCACAATTCGTTTCCAGTAATTAAATAAAACAGAAATTAAACTATTTCATAATGCCCCTTATTGTATTCTGTAAAATTGTGATTTTTAAAAAATGCCCATTTGGTCATTTACTAGCTTATTTTCCCAATATTGTAATGACTTTAATAGTACATTTTGACTTGTGAGTTTCAAATTGTAAAAATGTTGTTTAAATTAACACTTAACTACAGATTTATGATTCCTTATCACTAGTGTTTGAAATAGATCAACAATTTTATAGGAATATCTATTCTATAATCAAAGCAAACTAGAATTCTAATGTTAATTTAAAAGTTAAATTAATATTAGTTAAAAGTTAAAAATATAAAAATAAAATGGTCTCCCTTGAATTAAATAAAATCAGTCAAAATGTCATATATAACTACAACTTTAGTAAAATGCAATTAGTTATTTGATTCAATCCAGTCATAATCAAACATTCATAAAAACAGAAGTAAGCAATAAAATCATAGAGCTGAAAGGAAGTATTTAGGCTGTAGAGTCCAACACTCAGCTCTGTGCAGGATTTCAATGGAAAATATCTAACAAATATCTATCCAGCTTTCATGAGCTTCAATAAGTTATTGAACTAAACCAATAAACCTCCTTGATAAAATTTTATAAGCCCATTTAAATCCCATAATATCAATCATAAATGTAATAAGAAATGTGCACAGTAGAAACCAATCAGTAAATATTCTAGATTAATGGATATTAACATCAAATTGACTTTTAGGAAATGCTAAGAAGAGCAGAGTTGACACCTAATTTTTATCAGAAAAATTGGTAGAGAACTGCACAAAATTTGCGATGTCGGTTTTATGCCTCTAGAACAAAGAACTAAATCTTGGAAACCAGATGAAAATGTTATCCTGCTAATGAACCAATCAGTTTAAAGTAGTTTTCACATAAAAAGAAAATATAAAAGTAGTCGGGGGGAAGCTTCACCAAAGTAATTAAATCAGGCTTCAGTTCTTTTTTTACATACTATATACAAAACCTCCATCTACCCAGAGTTGAGAAACCCAAGACAAATTGAGACATCAATCAGTTGTATTGGTTCCCCCCCCCACCTGCCCAAAAAGAACAGGATCAATTAGACAAACATATATAAGAAAAGCCTTGGTGAAATATAGTTTAAAATTCTGATTAAGAAAGCATCTACTATTTGGCATGTTTGATATTCTCCTGAAGAAGACATCATATTGAATAACTCATCAATGCCATGACTATTAGGATAAATTGTTAGCAAAAACATGTGGATAATGGAAACTTCAAAAGCTGCAAATCTAGCATGATAAATGATGCCAAATGCCATGTGTTAGTTTACTTAGGTTAGATTTTAATGTTTTTAAAATGAGTGAAATGATGTATCTCTGTGCTACAGTCACATTATCATAAATGTATTTGCTAAAACAGAAGACATAAATTGCAGTTAAATGCAGTAACATACAGCGGTATGCTTGAATGTTTCTTTATGATTAAATGTGAACAATTGCTCCTTAAGGTAAAGGTCTGTGTATGTGTGATTAATCAGATTAGAATGACAGTACGGACAGCTCATGCCATGCCTAGTTATCAGATGATTGATTTTTGTCTATGCAGCTGGGTGAGAAAATATTTGTTAATAACCACATCGCCAAAACTTTGATGTCACTGATAGCTCAAATCACTTAACACATTCTGTATTATCTGGCTCATTTATAGACATTGTGAATAGAAAATGATGTATTGTATTGCAAAAATATAAAAACAAAAGGCAGATTTACTCAAGAACAATTGTTAGACGCATATAATGTATATGTATCTGTACACACACATACACACACATACACACACTGTTATAAAGTATATAATATGTAGAATGTGTGTTTTTATAAGCTGACCAGAATCACTGAGATTGAGTGGGAAGCCATACAAATATATATTAAATAAATAAAGAATATGTTGATGCAAAATGAGGATGCCATCTTGTATATTAAGGAATAAGAAACACAATGACTTCTCTATACAAGACCTAGTTGAATTGATCTGGAAATTAAGAACACTATGCAATAATCAACAATACTTGTCTAGGTGTTGTATACACACCTTTATATATTTATCTCAAGGGTTAGATAGGGGAAAAAACACTTTTACTTAGTCTGGGTGAGAGATGTGACTTAATAAAAAGGGGAAATTAGGTAGTCCTCAACTTATGAACACAATTGAGTCCAAAATTTCCATTGCTAAGCAAGATAATTGTTAAGTAAGTTTTGCCCCATTTTATGACCTTTCTTACCCTAGTTGTTAAGTGAACCAGTGCAGTTGTTAACTTGGTAACAAAGTTGTTAAATGAATCTGGCATTGACTTTGCTTCTCAGAAGGTCGCAAAGGGTGATCACATGACTCTGGGACTTGGCAGCTGTCATATATACAAGTCAGTGGCTAAGCGTCTGAATTTTGATCATGTGACCATTGCTGCTGTCGTTCCTAAATTCAAGGCAGAGTAAATGAATCCTCATCCACAACACAGAAGGAGTTGACAGATATCTTTACTCAGTGCAGGAGAGAATGAAACAAAACAATATTGAAGCCAGCGTTGACCAGAGCTCTCTGTAAGGTCTTAAATACTCGCCTCAATCTTCTTCCACGAATCAGCAATCATCAGGTTTGGTGTACTCCTTCCAAAACTAGCACCCGTCAGTTACTATAAAACAAACCAGCATCCGACGCCAACTAATCCCTACTCCAGTGTCAACTATAATCCTCCATGCCTTCACCACACCCTGTGAACCTAATTGTGCAGATTGCGCTGTCAAGGTGAGTTGAGATGTATCACGACTCGACAGCTGCAATGGTCATAAGTGTGAAAACCATCATAAGTTACTTTTTTGCAGTGCTATTGTAACTTTGAAAAATCACTAACCAAATGATTCTAAGTAGAAGACTGCCTGTAATCACTTGTTTTTATAGATGAACAAGATTTAACCAATCAATATTCTGCCTCCATATCATTTTAGGCCTCTCTATAATGAAGACCAGGTCAAAGACAAGAAAATGAGCAAATCTCAGATAACTTTTTAACTATAATGTAACAGTCACCAACTGGTGGTCCCTGAGAAAATGTTGGTGGCCTACAGAAAAAAAAATTTGCATTTTTTATATTGCACTAAATCAGGGGTCCTCAAACTACGGCCCCTGGGACGGATACATGCAATGAATGTTTGTGTTGCTGCAGAGAGTCTCCCCCTTCGGGGTCTTTTTGTGTGGGTTGGAGATGGGCAGAAATTCTGACTTGGGCAGAAATTCTGACTTGGGGTTTGCTTCAGATTCTTGGTGGGGGGCTTTGGGTGAAGGCTGGAGAGCAGTGCTGCTGGTCATAGTCAATGCTCGTAGTCCTCAGTGAGGTGCTCCTACTGAGCTTCCTTCTTGGTCAGATCCAATGTGAACTGAGCTGATTTGCTAACTCTTTCTCATGGTGGCTGCTTAGTTCCAGCAACTGCTTCCTGTTGGGGCCCTAAGGAGCCTGGGCAGGGACGCAAGGAGTGGCTGGGAGGGGAGGGGTTAGTAGAGGCTGGTAAGGCACCCCTAGACATGAGTGACATCAATTGGCCACACCCACACAGTCACATGACCACCTAGCCACGCTTATCCAGTCGGTCATTTGGCAGATCATATTAGCGGTCTGCAGGATTTAGAATTATGAATGTAGTGGTCCCTGAGGTCTGAAAGTTTGGAGACCCCTGGTACATTGTATATCCTATATCATATGACTAAAATTTTCTTTGATGATATATATTTTTAAAATTGATAAACCATAGTTCTCTTTTTGTAATATGAACTACATTATAAAAAGACACCTGTAACAATAATAAACTACAAAATAAGAGACATAAACAATATTCAGCCAGCATTAAAACTGAAAGGAATTATTTGATTTCATGTAAAAAGACAGATTTCATTTCCCTGGGAGCACATTTAAAAATTAGGTGCTACCACAAGGAAAGTTCTGTCTTTTGTAACTGCATTTAGATTTTTTCTTACACATGAGAAATGGATGGTTCTTCATGCTCTTTTTCTATCTTCTTTTTCCCCAAAACCTGCCAGTTCATAATTAGTTCTATATTTCACTTTTCCACTAACATTGGATTACTATACAAATATATTCTTTCAGAGAAGCAGTATATATGCAAATCTTGCTTTTAAAGCTGCAAATGGAGGGGAGTATCATTGCAGCAACTTCTGAAAATGGGGTAGAAATTTTTGCACGATGGGAGCCAGTTAATTTTAAGTCGTACAAATTTATCATCAGTATTTTCAAGTATGTTGCAGTTACTTTTTCAGTGTGATTCATATTTCAGACTGTATTTTTGACAACCTATTTCATGCTTGATTGACCACAAAGGTTGAAAATGCTCCTCCATATTGGATTAGTAGAGCTAAATTTGTTATGATAAATGGGTAACTATGTTAGTTTAATTGCTGCTGGTTCTTTAAGGATCTCTATTTCTTATTGTTGTTTTAGGTCCATTGATTTTACTTTCTTTTTGGTTAAAAGATAAAAAAGATCAAGTTGTAAAATTACTTTAAAAGGTATCCATGTTGTGGCTGAATATTGCCACTGGATCAGAGAAAAGAAATAAGTAGTCATGTGTAACTTATAATAGCTTTTCCATTGTTTATTCATATAGCTTAAAATATTCATCTTTCCTCAAAAATATTCATTTTTCCTATTCAATTATGCATGACAATATTTACTAAGCTATGGAAACAAAATATGTGTTGGTATACAGGTAATCCCCAGGTTAGGAGCATTCCTGTAGCAAATGTTCAAAGTTATGTGATAAGCACCCCCTAGTGTTTGTGAATAAGTCCCGAAACTACGAATCTTGCGGTACCACAGCAGTTGTTCACCTTTACAAAGAACTGCAGAGGCTTTGCAACATTCATCCTACATGTTGCCGGCTGAAATGGAGTTTCTGGCTCTGGCTCCAAGAAGCTCAATTTTGAGCTGCAACAGGCTGGAGAGGGGGGCCAAATTGACCTGCACGGAGGGCCAAATGGAGCCTTGGAGGGCTGGATCTGGATGGAAGCTCCATTTCAGGAACTTGCAATGGGCTGGGAGAAGCCCATGGAGGGTCGAATGGAGCACCGGAGGGCCAGATTTGCCCGTCAGAAGCTTCATTTTGGTCTACAACCTGTCGGGTGAGATCTGCAGAGGCCTGAATGGAACTGCAGAGGGGCGCACATGACTTTTTTTGCAGCAGTTTTTAAGGGAATGCTATGATGGTAAAACAAATATGGCAGCCATAAAATGAGTCAATTTATTGCTATGGACCATTCTGCTGGAAACTGGCTGAGAGGGCCAGATACCAACAAAAATGTTTTAAGTTGACTGTGAGTGCTGCCCCCAAAATGAAGTCATGTTACTGCGAGAGGAGTGCCAGCCTTAGAATTCCAGAATCAAGATGTAGGTACCTTTGGGAAGGGGTCTGTTGAGGGGTGAAATCCTTGCAGGTTCTGATGGGTTCTGGAGAACTGGTAGCAGACATTTTGAGTAGTTTGGAGAACCGGCAAATGCCACCTCTGGGTGGCCCCAGAGTGGGGTGGAAATGGAGATTTTGCAATATCCTTCTCCCAGGAGTCAGCATGGAAAGGGGATTTTGCAGTATCCTTCCCCTGCCACTCCCAACAAGCCACAACACACCCAACAAAACATGTCCACAGAACCTGCAGTAAAAAAAATGGATTTTACCTCTGGTCTGTTGTGACAGTCATTAAGTAAACAGTACCTGCACTTAGAGATAGAAATGAGCATGGAAAAGATTCCTGTATATTTTACAAGTTCCGTTGGACTTCATAAGAACTCCTCCTTATGATGACATCATAGGACAGGGGTTTTCTATGGATTTGAACACTAGGATATAATGGGATCAGCCATGTTGCTCACAATTGTGACAGACCCTTTGAAAAGGCTGCTTTCCTGGATATAAAAAAGAAACTAGCTGATGTTTTAAAAATTAAAAGTGACATATTAGTGGACGACCTGGAAAATGTTTTCCTACTGGATCTACAAAAAAGGGCTTGTTATAGCCTTGAAGAAATTTATATGATTGGATATATATATATACACACACACACACACACACACACACATACATACACATATGGATTTATAGAAACATTTATATGTTTCATGGATTTGTTTTTCTGCTTTCTTTTGTAATATCCATGAACCTGGGATCAATCATAGATTAAGCTAGCTGCAAAATTCTTCACTCACATCTTTTGGCAGTATTGTTGGATGTTGTTTTAGATTGCTTTGTATATAGAATAAATAAATAAAGTTATTAATTTTATTATAATAAGATAGCGCCTTTCAAATATACCTTATTATGGATTGATTTTCAGTTCCCATGGTGAACAATAGGAGGGCATTGGATTTCTGTTTATGATGCAAGCCAAATAGTGATAGAATTTTCATGTTACTTGAAGCAATAAAACAAAATCTGGAATGCAAGCAACATCAAATTAATATTTTGCTTTCTTTTCAAAAGTAATTGTACATCAAGCTGTGTCATAACTTCAAATAAGAAATAAGTATAAGATTTCAACAGCCACACATAGCAATTTGCTAGCAAATGCCAATTTGTTTATATAATGGACACTTGTTTGGTAGAGAATAAAGATTATTTAGCAGAATTGTAAATTGCATTGTGGCCCTTCCTTGTGAAGAATTGTCAGAACCATAGATAGAAAATGAAAAGAAGGGATTGGATAGGCCCACCGTATATATCTTTCACACCATATACTTTATTTAGTCCCCGCATCAAGTATGATTGGTTTTCAAATGATTCAGAAAAGGGTTAGCTTGAACTGCCTGGCCCAAATGACAAAGATAATAAGGACACCTTATTATGCAGTTATCACCTTATGCAGTTATCAAATAGTATCTGGGTTTGTGATACAAGGAATGTTGTTATAAGGTAGATTTTCTCTTCCTCCACCAAATGGATAACAAATGACTTCTCTATGAAAGTCACAGCAAATTAAATATTAGATCTACCTGATCGATAGTATTTTTTGCTTGCTGTTGTTGTTAGTTGTGAAGTCGTGTCCAATCCATTGTGATCCCATGGACAATGTTTCTCCAGGCCCTTCTGTCCTCCACCATCTTCCGGAGTCCATTCAAGCCCACGCCCACTGCCTTGGTGACTCCATCCAGCCATCTCATTCTCTGTTGTCCTCTTCTTCTTTTGACCTCAATCTTTCCCAGAATTAGGTTCTTCTCCATTGAGTCCTTCCTTCTCATTAGGTTGCCAAAGTATTTGAGTTTCATCTTCAGGATATGGCCTTCTGAAGAGCAGTCAGGGTTGATCTCCTCTAAGACTGACTGGTTTAATCACCTTGCAGTCCAAGGGACTCGCAGGAGTCTTCTCCAGCACCAAAGTTCAAAGGCCTCAATTCTTTGGTGCTCAGCCTTTCGTATGGTCCAACTTTCACAGCCATACATTGCAAGTGGGAAAACCATAGCCTTAACTATAAAACACTTTTGTTGGTGTATTTTTGCTACCAAGACCCAAAATCACATAAGTCTAGAACTAGTGTAATTTATCCCATTGTGATTTAAAATGAGAAAAATAAAGAAAGTCTACTACTTTGTAGGTAGAGTATTTGTATTTGTAATGAGTAAATGATCTATACTGTTACACATCCTAAATTCATTTTCAATTTCACTAGTGTAGCTAAAAGGTATCAGATATTGGGGGGAAATCTTAATCTGAAAAGCTGCTGCAATTTAAAAGGGAAGTAATTAAGAATTATAGACGATTCTTGAGTTAAAGCAACAATTGGAACTAGATTTTTTGTCACTAAGTGGTGTGATTGTTAAGTGATCACACACCATATTTTACTACCTTTTCTGCTGCAGTCATGAAAATCACTCAGTCATCCCTCATTGATTTTGCTTATTGGAAGAACTCTGGGATAGTCACAAATGGTGATCACATGACCCTGGGATGCTGCAATAGTTTAAATAGATACTAGGTGCCAATAACCTGAAGTGACCATGAAGATATTATGATGGTTACAACTGCAAAGACTAGTAAGTTCTCAAACTTACCTGGTTGAACACTTGTTTCTGGATTTAAACAAATAACAGACTAGACTTAGATTTTAAGAACTTGCTGCTTACATGGAATTTAATAGAGTGCTCTATAGTGAATGGCTAGAAGAGAAAAAAACCTTAAATATGAGATGTTTATTCATAATGTTTATGAACCCAGTAGTGACAAATCATACGACGCTGAAGCTGCAGATCTAACTATAACATTCAAGAACAATATTTATTTTTTCTTCCTGATAATCTTACATTCATTCCATTACTATGTAATCCAGGATATTTAAATGTATAGGATATTGAAATTACATTTGAATCAGCTCATTCCATTGAAATTAAGTGCTCTAGTCATTAAATGGTGTAGGTTTTCTTAGTCTGAAAAACACAGTAAGACTGTTTTGATGAACATAACCTAAGGATTTTAATTAGACTTTTCTGTAAAAGGTACATAAGCTCATTAATGAATAGATACAGTGTACATCTTTACAACTAGGACAACTATCAAAGCTAATGACATATTTTAATTCCTGTCTGTTGCCGGAGATGTTATTCATATTCACAGTATGGGTGCTTCCATCCATGCTTGTCTAAATGCAAATGAAGTGAAAGGGCAATCAAATGGAAACAGAGAAAAATATAATTTTCAATACTGAACTCAATGATGGATGAAATTCTGACTCCATCAAAGACAAGACCCTAAGGCCATCTTCTCAAAAGCTAGTCCCACTTCAATGGGACCTCACTGAAATAAACAGGTAAAATTGCAAACAAAGTTTTCTATTAAGAAAATAAAGCACTTTAATCCTGAATTTTCTAAGAGTGGGTCTGCTTGCATGCTTGTTAAGAATTGAAATTGATTCATCTTTTTCGGCACAGAAACACATGTAAAGCTTTATGCTTGGTTTTTGACATATATACACACTCATCCATGGAAAACTAAACTATACTATTAGTCAGAATAGTACTAATTGCTTCCACTGGTGTCATTATTAGATAAAAAGCATGTATGCATGGAATATGAAACATAAAATCCATCCCAAACTCATAAGAATAAGCATACTTCATCCTGAAGGTACAGTGGGAACGGAACCAGTAAAAGCTATTTCAAAATCAACAGTTGTATTAGCAATTTAAGGAAGTTGAATTATGTCAGTTTTGAAACTAAATTAAGTTCATCACCCCAAAGCATATAATTGTAACACAGTTGGGGAACATATTTTTACATTTGCAGATTTAAAGGAGACCTCACATCTTTCACTGTCCATTTCTTCATGTATAATTTTATAATCTGATTCCTTTCCACCTTCAGAAGTCTCTTTTTTAAGCAAAACACCTTTCTTGTTTTGTATTCAAAAAGGTATTCAATCTCCTAATAATTTCAGTTGTCCTTTTTCCAGCTCTGAGCTTTTTCTATGTGAGCATTTTCAAATGTGGCAAACCAGAACTAAACACAGTAATTGGATATATACCCAGATTTGTTTAAAGGCATTATAATGATACCAATTTATGAGCCTTAGTATGGAATTTGCCTTTTTCACAAGCTGCCACCCAATGAAATGACAAGTTTAATGAAAAGAAGGACTAGGGGAGACATGATAGCA
>JANHFP010007197.1:1126-11314 GCA_032468135.1 Calamaria suluensis
AATTGGAAGATGAAGATATCTACCAATAACTTAACTTGAAGTGATGACTGTACATAGTGTATGATACCTTATGTGACGTCTATCTTGTCTTGATTTTTAACCAATTTTTGTTTTATTTTTGAAAATTTAATAAACTTTTTCTTTAAAAAAATTAAAATTCTATTCTGTTCTATTCTATTCTATTCTAAAGAAATGGTACTCAGGTATGTCAATCTTGGGAGCTTTAAATCAATATGAATTTAGCTGTTCTCTTGAGTAGACTTTGCCTTTTTATTTTTAACTTTTTTGTATTTAAGCAATGCCAAGAGGTCAGTTCCACACAACCTCTTCTTGTACTGTGCTTTACATATTTTGGTAGCAACTATTGGGAAACTGATGCTGACTTTATCAGACACTAATGTAATCACTGACTTCATTTGTTAAACTTTCCAAGGACAGCTGTGAAGTGTTAATTGAGAAATTGCTGTCCCTGGACACCTGCAATGATAATTGCCAGGCACTGGCCATTTCAGGTGTTGAGAAAAAAATAAAAAGGCAGGTTTCTGCAACAAGAAATGTTTGGTTGCCATTCTGAGGAAATAAAACCTTAAATGCAATCATTTAGAAATGTATTGCTAATCAGAGCATGGGATCCTGGACAACTAGTAATGTAGCCCCACAAGATTGTAAACTTTTAACATTTTTATAGCAATAGCACTTAGACTTATATACTGCTTCATAGTGCTTTCCAGCTCCCTCTGAGCAGTGCCTCCCTTCTAGGTTTGTGCAAGCTGTGAGGTCAAATTGCCTGAGAACACATTACTTGCTCAAGATCAGTCAACTGACTTTGTGCTTGTATAGAGCTGAGAACCTGGATTCTCCCAATAGCACTTAGACTTATATACCAGTTCACAGTGCTTGCAGTCCTCTCTAACCGGTTTACAGAGTCAGCATAATGTCCCCAACAATCCGGCTCCTCATTTTACCAACCTTGGAAGGATGAAAGTCTGAGTCAACTTTGAGCCGGTGGGACTTGAACTGCTGGCAGTTGGCAGAATTAGCCTGCAGTACTGCATTCTAACCATTGCACCACCATGGCTCCTAAAATTATGTGATTTTGATATTTATATATGTTGGTGATTTTAGTGATATTTATATAACTATATTATATATTTTATATGTGGCCCAAGACCTCTTAGCGTAGACCAGGTAAAACAAAAGGCTGGACACCCCTGATGTAGAGCCAGGAGAAAGGTATAAGAATTAGGAAACTGAGTCCCATATATTCCAAAACACACCCACTCAAGTTAATCATTTGTATGGATTAGTAAATGGCTCCATAAACTATCAGAGATTGTGAAATAATATTTGCTTAATACTTTTGCCCCATCCTTCATACCGTTGTTAACTGTGCTCAGTATGCATGAGTTCTATTTGTGTTCTGTTTCTTTTTCACTAAGCCTCTCTCTTTCATGGTGAATCCATCCTATCATTTCATCAGGCAACAGGATAGAGAAGGAGAACATTTCATTACAAGTTACAGCAGGTTTGGAGATGAACTGTAGATGACTCTCATTTAGCCTCCTACCCTGTTTTCAACTGAGATGAGTTTAGAAATGGAAGCATTTAGAGGTTTCACTTAAGAGTAATGGCATGCCAAATAATAGAAACAATCAGTTATTGCCAATCTCACTTATAGGATATTGTATTTTCTATCAGTCCAGGCATTTGTCCTCAGCTCATTTGTTATTAGGGTGTTGTCTGATTTTCCATTTCAATAGCTGTGAAGAGAAGTTCATAAAAACTGGTCGTTTAAGTCCCCGGAGGTCTACATCTATCAGAGAAAGAATATCCAGTAGTTCTTGAGCAAGTTACAGAGTCTTATAGTACACACACACACACACCACACACACACAAAGCCTATGTTTTTTACACAATCCTAACAGCAGCAACAACAAAATCCCACATCCCTTCCACAGTATCTGCAGACTACCAAGATCACATTGTGATACAAACCTCAACCTTATGACATCTGCTGTAGGCACAACCGTTTGCATCATGAGATCAGGTTGTCTGTTTTGATCCTTCTCGCCCTTCCCCATAAGCTCCTGTGATTCTTTGTTTAGAGATTTAGTTCTCTCCTCAGGATTCCACTCGTATTTAGTGAGCAAGATCTAAGATAGCATACAGTAGAAACAAATAATGTAAACAAAAGTAGCAAAACAGTTATACCATTAATACCAGCTATTAATAAGAAAGGTGATGAAAATGACAACCTCTCTAGAGAAGGTGATGATCATCATCCAGTCAATATATTCATGGAAAATGGTGTCTTGCATAATCTGTAAAAGACATCCACTGTAGAAGCTCTTTGTGCCAGTAATCAGTCTTTTGTTCACCTCTGATGGATTCTTGGGTTGAAAAGGGAAATACCCATGACTGGAGCATGGCATACAACACAGGTGTCAAACTTGCGGCGTCACATTGCCATCAAGAGATGTTTCACAACATTTTTCCCATTCATGGAGCTGGGGGTGGTGGTGGTCTGTGCATGATACATCCAGCCCACAGGCTGACAGTTTGACACCGTTGGCTTAGAAGAATCAACCAAGGCCTCTAACAATGTTCCTGACTATGAGGAAAACCTGCTGAAAGCACATCTGGATTTCTAAAATAGCCAAAGCCTAAAAGTGGAAATCAGATTAAGCCTCTTGCAACACCTTACAAAATTATTGACTTTTGGGCTCAGAGGCTATAGACTTATGCATTAAATCACATCCCTATATGTCACAATGTTCTACTACTTTTCTTCAACTACTTGCAAATGCAGTTCTGGTTGTGACTTCGCAGAGGCTTACCCTATTAATTAATTATTAAGTCTATCCCTAGCATGATATCAGATTACCGGACACTATCAAGGGATTCTTATCTATCCCAAAGTCTCCAGGAGTTGGGCAGTGTAAAAATCGGATACGTTTATTTGTAGTCATTCTTGGTTATGATTTCACATGCTTCAGTAGGCCCCGGATCAACTTTTTATTTTCTTTTTTTCTTTTGAAAAAAAATATCTATGTGGCTGCTTGGAATTGGTAAATTTGACATTTCTGGCTGGGAGCTCTTCTTTTATTATAAACTTGTGTTCTCTTCTTCTCTGTGATTCTTTCTCTGCACATTACAGTCTCTGAGATAAGCCGCTAAATAGTTACTTCTCTGTGAAGTTACACCCAGAACTGCCCTTTGCAAACAGTAGGAGAAAAGCAATAGAACATTGTGATATATAGAGTTGTGTTTTAATGCACCAGTTTAAATCAAAATCATATCAATCTTTATTATGCTAACAGTCCAGCATAACTGTGATCGTTATTGTTCTTCATGTCTCCTTTACTTTTCATTGTCCCATTGATCTGTTATGAGGTGTTTTTTTTGCCTGGAGAAGCAAGAAATGGGACATGAAAAAGAAACCCTATATTGCCTGCTTTCTCTTCTGAGACAGCACTAACAGTTTATGGAAGTTGCACTCATTAACATTGCCAAGAGAAAAAGAAAAAGAGCACCATGGATATAAATGTGACAGAAGAAGAGAAGATCCAGGAGAATGTAACATCCAGAGCATTATTTGTATTGCAGGTTTAGCGCTGTTTTAAAAGTGACCTTGCTGTTGGATGGGAGAGTTATGTTGTGTACTTGCACTCCTTGTATACAACTTGGGTGTCCTCCTGGATGTGCAGCTGTCGTTGGAAGATCATATTACAGCCATCACCAGGGGGTTTTTGTATCAAGTCCATCGGATACGCCAGTTGCGAACTTTTCTGGATAGGGATGCCTTATGCACAGTCACACATGCTCTGGTCATCTCCTGCCTGGACTACTGTAATGCTCTCTACATGGGACTCCCTGTGGCAAGTACCCGGAGACTCCAATTGGTGCCAAATGCAGCCGCACGGGTGATTATGGGAGCCCCGAGGTTTTCTCGGGTCACCCCTCTCCTGTGCAAGCTGCATTGGCTCCTGGTGGTCTTCTGGGTTCGCTTTAAGGTGTTGGTGATGATCTTTAAAGTGACCCATGGCATTGGACCAAGGTATATGCAAGATCGCCTCCTGCCGAACACCTTCCAGAGGCCGGTGCGGTCCCACAGAAAGGGCCTGATAAGGGTCCCAAAGGCCTCCATGTGCCGTTTGGCAACCCCAAGGAAGAGGGCCTTCTCTGTAGGAGCTCCAACCCTCTGGAATGAACTTCCACCTGCACTGCATAGACTTCCCGACTTAAAGTCTTTTCTTCGGGAATTGAAAACCTACCTCTTCTGTCAGGACGGCCTAGGAGGGGTTCAGTCTGGGAATTAATGAATTTAGGGCTGATCAAATTTTAATTATTTTAAAATTTTAATATTTTAATTTTTTTTAATCATTTTAAATATTTTGTAATTTGATAATCAGCCATTTAAATATTTCATTTTAAATTTTAATATAAATGTGTTCTGTTATTTTATGCTTTTAAATGGCTATAAACCGCCCCGAGTCCATGGAGAGGCGCGGTATATAAGTATGAGGTATAAATAAATAAATAAAATTTCACTTCTAATCTACACCTAAGCATCTTTTAAAAAAAGAAATGGATGGATTCAGCTAATCATTGGAGATCTGGTCAAAATCCAACATTGATACATAGAGTGGGTTCCCTCATCATGTTTTTTGCACCATAATATTTTTTTCTGTAGATGCTTACATTCTTCTGAGTTTGCTACCGACGTTTTGGAAACTAACTGGAAGAGACCAGTGTACACTTCCATGAATGGAGAATATTTGATAATACTAGACTAGAAAGAGATGCATTCTCCATCAGTGATCAGAAAAATTCACCTCGCTATAATTGAACATGTATTTTACTGTTGGGAGAGATAGAAATTTGGACTGCATATAATAATGTATATGTTTAATATCCCATTCTTCTATTGCCAAGTAAGATGACTTAAGGTTAATTTAATTATGTAACTTAATAGGAATATAGATATGTGTGATGTTGAGTCAGTTCCAAATCTTTAATGAATATAAGGAACATGTGGCAATTCAGACATTCATGGACAATAACTCACAGGAGTTTCAATGCACTGAACCAAAAATATGGGAGACTGAGAAGCTATAATTCACCAATATCTAGAAGATTAAATGCCCTCCACCCTTAAAAAAATTAGGTTCTAATAATGAATTATGGTTTGTATTTTTCCTATTACAGTTTCACTTCCTGGGAACCAAGGCAATATTCTAAAATATTATTACTTAAGTGTTCTATGAATCGGGCTCAATTGTTAGTGACTTCATGAATGTATCCATGAAGTTTTCTTTCCCCTAATATGAACATAGTCTCCTATTCTTTTTCTATGGAAATTATTTTTGTTTCCCATTCCCAGCCTAGACTACAGCCCAAGAATTTTATGGTGGTGTCCCATGCAAGTACTAACCAGGTTTGAATCTGATGACATTTAACTCACCTCCAAGGAAAGACCAACTGAACTTTTTGGCTGAATTCTGACTTCAAATTGCACAAACCAGAAACACATTTTTTTTTAGTATTTTCTAAGTAGCAAGCAGACATATGCAACCTTATCATTTTATCTTTTGCACAAGTGAATAAATTATCCAAGAAAGCAAGGGCAACAAAATAGTAACACGCATCGCATTGACATTGTGAATCACACAGAAGCCGGTGTTTGCAAAACAACTTTAAAGCTAATTCAAATTGGTTTCTGATTGTGGCTTCTGGTCAAGTAATTTAACATGTTTCCTGATCTGAATATAAAAATATAACATCTCCTTACATAAAGGCAGGAGAAAAGTCAGGCACTGTGCACAAACGTGACGTGTAGGCATCACGGTTTATTAAGTTAGAAATAATATGATTTTTTTATGGAATCCTAGTTTTTCTGACCAGTTGCCATGACTTACAAGAATTTTGCATTGCAAATCATTATTTAGCAAGGTATCTGAATTCATGATACTTTCTCTATTACTTTTTTCCCTGTCATCTTTCTTCCTTCCTTCCTCTCTAGATAACACTGTCACTAGACACATATATATATTTAAGTTTAGAAATATGTTAAGAGGGACTTGATTAAGCTTTGCATTGGTATTATGTCTTGAAACAGCTGTTTCCTTTTTACATCTGTAGCTATATTTTTAACCCCCCTCCTTTCATTTTAGAAATTATTTCTGCAATTCTCATAAACATTTTCACCACATTTGGAAGGGCACTCTGTTTTTCTCTAGTAGGGCTGCTAAGTGCTTGGGATCTAAAAAGAAAAGATGTGTGATGACCCCACTCAAAGTCATTAAAGTCACAACCGGCAACAAACAAAAAGTAGCAAACAGGCTTTAATGATTCAAACTGTAAGTTCCCTTGTTCTGGAATGTAAAAGATTTAACAACACTGGGATTGTTGCCAAGCTGTACGCTGGCCCTAACCCAAGGGTCATTAAACAGATAAGCAAGCTAGGAGTCCTGAAATAATCTCACCGCTAGCATTCTGAAGAGACAGACAATGATCCAGGCAATGATTTCACGATTTGACTTCCCCGCAAGGAGCACACAGGCCCTCAGCTTGCCCTTATATCAAGATCTCCTGGCTCCAAAGTAACCCTTTCGTTCCTGGGCCCTTTTTTCCCTGCATCTCTTCCTGGCGTCCACTGGAGATGCTGTGCCTTCATCAGAGCTCTTTCTCTCTCTCTCGCAGTGTCTCTCTCTCTCTCCAGGCTCTGTCATGGCTTGTTCGTCCTCACACCCTAACTCTCTCACCGCTCTCTACCAGCTGCTCCTCCTCGTCCTCTGAGTCAGACTCTGGCAAAGGCATGACAAGGTGAATGTGCAGGAACATTCAGCTACCATCGGCTGGGAACTCCTAAAAAACAACCGCACATTTTCCTGGGATCATGCAGAATAGACACACACAGTTCAACGGGCACAAGTTGAGCTGCATGTGCATGTGTGCCAGTTCAATGCTCACATGGCCCAGTTCCCCCCCTCCCAGCTGGACTCACCAAGCTGCAAAGGTTGGGGGCCACTATTTTAGGGACAAGCGAAAGGTACTGAATAAGGTGGATATGTAAATATCTAAAAGATAATCCATTGCCATCAAACACTTTCTTAGAAAAGAATTGTTTCAACTCTCTACCTGTGCCTTCCCCCCTCGTTAACTTCCATTCCCTCCTCTTTTACATAAAGCAGATTTCATATTTGCATTTCACTTCTCAGATGTTCAGTGATTTAATGCAGAACTAATAGAAGAATTTTGGATTGACACCACTGAGGAAATACAGCATTAGCACTTGGAAGACGGGTTTTCCCACCCCTGTACCATTAACAAGCCCATTACCTATAATTACAAAATGCTTGAAAGCATAGTATGATGTTTTCATTCTACATTAATGCAAGATGAAACAGAAAGGAAAGGAAGTGTGGGCTTTTAATATTTATCACTTAATGCAAAGCCTTGTGAAAGTCAGCAGGCACATTGATTTGTGTGGCTTATTGTAAAGTTGAACTTGGCGCGGTCTTAAAAATGAATGCTGAGATTGTATGCTAGTTAAACTTACCAAATTATTATTATTATTCAGACAAGAAGATTGTACAACTTGATTATAAAGAACAAGACAGCACAGTCGCCAAAATAATTCACTAGAACCTTTGTAAAAATTATGTATTGGCAATGAAAAATTGCTGAAACATAGTCAAAAGTGCTGGAAAGTAGTCAAAACTGAGGAGGTTAAAATAATGTGAGATTTCCAAATACAAACTGGTAAAGTTGGACATGTAATACACAAGATTTAACTCAGGTGTGGATAGTTGATGTGGCAATACCAGGAGAGAGTGGAATAAATGATCACAAAGTAACAAAACCTGAAAATCAAAAATGAAAGATTATGGCATAACGTGGCCGTGATGGTTCCAGTGGTTATTGGCACACTGGGTGTCATACCAAAAAAACTTTTATATTACAAAAAGCCATTTTGTTTGGATCTGCACAGAACTACACCGATACATTAGGACATCCAAGGTTCTTGGGAAAGACTCACTGCTTAATGAAAGTCAACACCAGCTAAAGAACTGGCAGATGTGATTTCATATTGCTTGGTATATCTATCTATCTTCTATATAAATAAAAATGTAACTGCTCGTTTGTTCACAATCTTAAATCTCCAAAAGTTCTTCATCGATTGCTTTGAAATTTTGTCACAATGTTGCATTCGAGTACACATGTGTGTGTTTTTTTAAAAATAATTTTTATTAATAATAAAGAAAAAATAAAACACAGACAAACATAGATACAGAAAATAAGAACATAAACACATTATACATACACATATTAGACATAATGTAACCAAAAAGACGTTATTTGGTTCCCTTCTATTTAAATCATCAACCCTAACAATGCTCCTTTGTTTTCTATTGTCTATACAGTTTACCTATCAGTTTCAACATTTCCTTAAAATTCTTGTCAGTTAACTTGCAGAATCTCCCTTTTGTCTATTAAGTTTATTCTTATTGTTTTTTTATCTAACCAATTGTACCATTTATCCCGAATTTGATAGTAATCTAAATCTTTAGTTACAGTATCAATTTATTTATTTCAGCGCAATCTAATATTTTTTGTTTAATTAGCCAATCGGGCACAGTCAGATTGCTTCCAGAATTGCCCAATGGCAATTCGCCGTACAGATTTGTATAACTAAATATTTTAAAGGTTTTTCCAATTTGTCTTCAAAGATAAAACAAAAACAATTCGGGTTTTTTCTTAACCTTTCTCCCAGTTATTTCTTCCAACCAAGCTTTTATTTTGGTCCAGAAATGTTTTATCAAATGGGTTTTATTCAAATCAAGTATAATTCAGTAATCCTCAAATCAAAACTTACAATTATGATGAAATTCTTCAGAATATTTAAACTTGTTCTGTTTTCTGTAGTAAAAGAATGTTAGATTTGTCCGTCTGTTTTGAAATCTCCTTTCTTCCTGTCAGTTGGAGTGGCACTTGGTAGCCACAGTTGGTAATTGAAGTTGGTAGTGGCAGTTGGTAATTGAACCCCAGCTGCCAACCAAACTCACTGATGCGGCCACACCTCCCGGACCACACTTCCCACAATGCAATCTTGTCAAAGCAACATAACCCATTTTAAACAGGACACTCCCCATCTGGAATTATAAATTTCACTATTAAGGAAAAAAAAATATTGTGTGAAAAAAAGTCATGACATCAAAGAATGCAAACAATGTGGGCAAGTATTCTTCTCTCCATTGCTTCTAGAAAGTGTTGGCTAGAAGTTGAGCTTGTCTCCATTGCTGCTTGTACATGTCCTTTGGGACAAGGTTTACTGATGGTGCTGGCCAGTCACCCGTCTTCTGGGTGAGCAAGGTGTCTGGGGTGAGGATAGTAGGATTATCAGGATCTGAATAGACAGGACCTAAAAGTCTAGCATTGTTGATGGCTGCTACTTCTGCCATGAGAGTGGTGAGGATCTCATGGGTCAACTTGGGTGTCTTCATCATCATGGAGTCTAGAATTTACGTGCTGTGCCTATCATTTGTTCCCATACTCCTCCCATATCTGAGGCCATATATAAGACCCATGCTCCTCCCATATGTCCATACAGAGCTTTTGGTCTTCATGTAGTCATCAGTTGCTGGATCTAGACGAGTGATCTAGCCAATCTTTAACTGCTTGCAGGCTCCTACAAAGTTAGTTCCACGGTCAGATCTAAACTTCTTGACTGGTCCTCCGTATGCTTGGAGCTGGCTTAGAGGCACGTGGATTGTTTCTCCTCGAAGTCTTGAGGCCTCTGACATGACTGGAAAAGAATAGTTACAGGCGTGTTGGGCAGATTGGCCACCATAGGGCGCTGCATGTTATATTAATGATTGGAGTGAACTGGATGTTCCCTTTCCCTTTGTTGTAATTGCAGGATAGGCTGTCCGTTTCTGAGACCTCCTAAGGACCTTCTCCAAAATTGAATTCTCAACTCTGGACTGGATGCCTTGCCATTTAATTATTGTTTTTAGGGTTTTCAGTGGGAATCAAATCAGCGGCATTCTTAACTCTCATCATTTGGTTTTCTACTGGATCTATTTGTCACATAAACACATGCCTTTTTTAATTTGATTTTCAAATACAGAATGAGCTGGACAGGCCAGAAGAGCACTAGTATAAATGCAAATTCTATCTTCATAG